>CM023858.1:22216923-22505227 GCA_013389735.1 Phaseolus lunatus
CCGATGACCTCTCGCGCGAAGGCTAACAACCGATGACCTCTCCCCCTGATGATGCCCGCATGCCCCTCGCGCCCAGGCGATCCTGCATGCCTTGCGCCCTGGCGATGCTCGATGACACATCGCCACGCCTTCCTTGAGGTCCTTCATTCCACTATGTTACGTCTAAGGTATCTTCTCCACATGACTCGGTGACGTCGGTGGCTTCATATTTCCAAGAGTAGATCAGCACTTCTCTTCGTTCTTCCATGCATGCTACACTAAGGGTGATCTCTTTCGCTCAAGCATAGAGTTCGCATGCACAGCGCATCTAAGGTTTAACCCACACCTTGATACGCGTGGCTGTTGAAACCCACTCTGGTTGATCCAGGATGGTGACCACCTACTACGTGCATTTTCGGTGATCATGTACAACCTACTCGACAGGCGATCATGTCCCAGGTCAAGGGCGACGTCCGATGTCTGCCACTACGAAACTTCATTTACTAACTTTGTATTTTAGATAATGACACCTTCCGAAATTATTTAAATATACCACTTTTATTCCAATTTAATTTTCCAGGTCCTTACACCACTCCATCAGTGAAAGTGGTCCTTAGTTCTATATATCCCCGCACCTCGACTTGGTCTCCTGCGAACCCATACAGGCAACCAGTATAAGGCCTTAGCTGATCTGGGGACAATTGCAACTTATTAAAGATCGACCAGAACATCACATCGGCCGAACTTCCTTGATCGATGAGGACTCGATGCACCCTCCTTCCCACGGTAACCACCGATATTGTAACATCCCGCCAAAATACTATACAAATGTATATAATGAAAATAAAGGTAACAAATAGATTCTATGAACAAAATATTATATATATGAAATGTAGTTTCTCCTCACAGGGAGTTTAATACAAATTCGGTCAAATTTTTCCAGAAACATAAACAAAATGCAGTAAAAAAAACGAAGCAGGCGATCTCCTATCGGAAGAGACCGATCTCCTATCGAACGAGGCCGATCTCCCATCGGAGGACCCAAAACAGCCGATCTGCTTCCGGCGACCACTCCCTAAGGAGCTCTACTTCCTGGAAGATCATCTGCTCCCGTGTAAGTTATACACGATCATCACAGTTTTAAGAGAACAGCCACAGAACCAAAACACGCAGGGTAAGCTAGATATTTTAAAGAGAGTCTAAATAAGGATAATTAAAATAAAATCAAGGTAAACAATTTCAAGATATTCACGTAAAGCTATAGATTTTCCCAATATCCTTCACCTGATCACCCAGAAATCACACATTTCACAATATTCTCAAGAGTCATTCTATTTCACAAAACTGCATCAAGTGTCTATCAATTCAAGTTCCTCATTTCACATGTCAGACCACCACTGACCCAGCACACAAGACACTTGACCTACTTCCGGAAGACTCGTGCATTGACTAGACTCAGAGATTCTGCACCTGTCATACAAGCTGTTGTAATGTTTCCACAGCTATGCGCATCAACACATTCTCGATCTGAAGTTCACCATTCTCACAGTATGACAGGGTTAATCCATATGACAGGCCGAGCTCGTTCTGTTTCACACGACTCACCCATACATATGAACCTCCTTCGACTCTCAACGCCTGAATAACCTCATCTATATGAATCCATTATCTCAGGAGAGTCAGGATAATCCCATTATAGACATCACCGATCAATGCACATCCTACACGATCTTACACGGTATTTTCTTTCCTGAAAATACTATGCCTCGATCCACATTCACCACATCCAACACATCACATAACACTTAAAGGAATGATTTCAATCACAGCAAAACTCAATCCAAGGTTCTTATTTTCGAATATCTCATTTAAATCTCAACAGTTTCAAAGCAACACCAAAAACAGAGAGTTTCGCAAACAACGCCAAAACCGGCGACTTGGTTCAAAAACAGGGTATTTCGAAGTCTGTATTTAAAAACCGGCGACCACGTCGCCCAAACACATGGAACAGAGCATTCACGCAGATGAAAACGAAACCAGCGACCACGTCGCCCTCATTTCAGAAATAACTAAACTATCGTTTGTAATGAAAATGAAGTCTAGCTTCCCTTACCTGGACTTGCGCAAACACCTAGAGTTCCGAAACCCAACAAAGCTTGAAGAACGCCTTGGCTCTGTTTTTGCGTCTGGTTGAAGGACTTGCAGAGGACTGCCCAGGTGCTCTAATGGTGGCTGTCGCTCGTCGTACTCTCGTGTGAAGGTGCTAGAATCGCAGCGCGAAGGAGGCAACTGGAGGAGAAGGGAGGTAACTCACTCTTTCTCTCTTTGAAGGCTGCAACGTTTTCTTTCTCTCAGCAGTGGGTCTTCTGCATCTTAAACCAACTTATCCACCAAAAGCAGCTGCCACCACCCACTCTGCAGAGAAGTCTGAGAACCACTGCTCTGAACAGTACTGCCACTGTTGTCGCTTGTGCATGCCAGCCACTGCTCTGAACAGTACGACCGCGAGTGTCTCCTGCGCATGCCAACATTCTGATGTCACCACTCTGAATCATCCTTCTTGTCTACGTGGCGCGCGTGCAAGATGTTTCATGCTGAGAGTCTGGGTCCCACTTTATCTGTGTGAGGCTCGCCATCGCGACAACTTTCCAATGCTGACTCATCCTAGCGAACGACCGATGTCTCCTTCGCCCTAGAAGACGACCGATGTCTTCCTCTGGGAGACGACCGATGTCTTCCTCTGGGAGACGACCGATGTCTTCCCTGGCGACGCCCTCATAACTCTCGCGCCTTGGCCACGTCCACATGCTTCGCGCCCTGGCAATGCCCGCATGCCTCGCGCCCGCGCGATGCCTGCATGCCTCTCGCGCCCGCGCGATGCCTGCATGCCTCTCGCGCCCGCGCGATGCCTGCATGCCTCTCGCGCCCGCGCGACGTCCACCTGGCGCTCATGTGTAGCAGGCGACCGGCGATCTCATAGCCTTCTAAACTTAACTTTTTCCTCCCTTTCTATTCTAAATAAGACATACATAGAATTCTTTTAAAATATAACCCTTTTTATTCCAATTCAATTTTACAGGTCCTTACAGATATCACCACTGGATCATTGTCATGGGGAACAACGTCTAGGCGATCTGCCTTCGTGAATGTGAGGTCGATGTCTGGGAAGTGGTCTTCCTCACATGCTTCCACTGCCATCACCGGTCGTGCATACTTCTTGCGCTGCAACGAGGTGCACCCTCCTCCTGAGAACCCACCTGAAATGGTATGGATCTCTCCATGTATGGGCACCTCGTGCCCCTGATCAGCCCTCGGTGCGACCACCATCTCTCCCCCTTGTGACTCCCGCAGGTAATCATTCAAGAAGCCACTCTTGACCAACTCATCTAGCTGATGACCCAGGGCTAAGCAGTTTCGAATGGGATGGCCAAACGCCTGATGGAACTCGCACCATGCGCTCTTGTTGGGCCCTAGTCTCTTGTCTATCTTTGGGATGGCGATCAACTCTTTGAGCTCCACTAGGAAGTTATGCCTGGGGGGCACATCCTCCTTAGCACGTGCCCTAGTTTGGGGCTTCCTAGCCTCGTAGGGCTTCTACTTTCCCTAAGCTCTCTTTTCCGTCGTTGCCTCATGTACCCGCATGGGCTGAGGGCGACTGGGCACTCACGGTCGTGAAGGGTTCGCGCTTTCACGCTTCTCATTGAGTTACCCTTCAGCGACGATGTGAGCAACGACACGACACTTGATGTCGCCAAAGGTCTTGGGGCGACTTCGGATAAGGGACTCACTGAAAGGTCCTAGTAATATTCCCTTCCTGAAGGCATGCACCACCATATCCTCGTCTTTGGTGTGCAGCCTCACCACCATCGCCCCAAATCGGTTGAGGTAGTCTTTCAGGGACTCCCTCTGATATTTCCTAACATCAAAGAGGTCATAAGACACTGGTGGGGGAGCTCGGTTGACGATATATTATTCCCTGAATAGCGTGGAGAACTGCGCGAAGGATGTGATATGTCCCTCAGGCAAGCTAACAAACCACTCCAGCGCTGTCCCAGTTAACGTGGTCATGAAGAGCTTACAATGCACCGCATCTGATCTCCCTAACAGCATCATCTGCGTGTGAAACACCGTGAGATGTGCTTCTGGATCCTCCATCCCCATGAACACAGTCTTAGGGCCCATGAAGGTGGCTGGGACCACCGTGTCCATGATTGCTTGGGAGAAGGGCATTGAGAAAGCCCTAGGCGGTGTTCGTGGAGCCCGATCATGCACCACATGATCCCCTGCTTCCTGCAAATTCACACGCAATTTGTAACATCCCACCAAATACATTTCATATTTATATAATATAAATGAAGATAAACACGTATTTTAAAATAAACATAATCATATATATATAATGGAGTTTCTCCTCATCGGGAGTTTAATACATAAACTGTGAATCTTTCCAAAAAAAAACTTAACCAAAAATACAACAAAAGACAAATCGGGCGATATGCTAACAAAAGGGCGATCTCCTAGTCAATCAGGTGATCTCCTATCAGCCAGGCGATCTCCTATCAGACCGGCGATCTCACTTTCCTGCAACGTCATCTGCTCCCGTGTAAATCATACACGATCATCACAAGTTTTAAGAAGAACATCCACAAACGAAAACGCAGGGTAAGCTAGACAGTTTTAAAAGAGAATTTAGATATGAACTTTAAAATCAAGATAAATTAATTGAAGGCACCCACGTAAAAACATCAGCTTTCTCATTCTTCCCACATACCATCAAGTAAAAACCCACATTTCACAATTCCTCAAGAGTAGTTCATATCACACAGTGCAGCAAGTGTCTATCCACATACAGTGTTCCTCATTTCTCACGTCAGGTTTTCCACTGACTCACAATACATAGACACAAGACACTAATTCCGGAATACTCGTGCATTGATTAGACTCAGAGATCTGCACCTGTCATATTGCCCACTGTGGAATCTCACACATCCACAGGGTCGCCGTGAAATCTCTCACATTCACAAGCGTATAATGAATCTCTCACATCACCATACAGCATGACAGGGTTAATCCACGCAAAACAGGTCGGTTTGTTCTCTTTCAAACAACCCACCCATACAGGTGAACCTCCTTCGACTCTCAACAACTGAGTAACTTCCTCTACGTGAGTCCATTACCTCAGCAGAGTCAGGATATCTCGTTCTTAATCACCGATCAATGCACCTACTACAAGATCTTACACGGTATTTTCTTTCCTGAAAATACTATGCCTCGACCTCACACTCACCACATTCAACATATCATGCCACACTTAAAAGAATGATTTCAATCACAGCAATAGCCATTTCAAAGGATTCATATTTTCGAATATCTCATGTACATCTCAAGCAGTTCTCAAAACAACATCAAACACAAGAAGTTCGCAAAACAGCGCCAAAACCGGCGACCTGGTTCAAAAACATGGTATTTCGAAGGCTGTGTTTAAAACCGGCGACTACGTCGCCCAAGCACACAAACCAAGCATTTCACATAGTTGAAAACGAAAATGGCGACCACGTCGCCCTCACTTCAGAAAAAACTACACTATGGCTTGTATGGACAAAGAGGTCTAGCTTCCCTTACCTGGACTTGCGCAAACACCAGGAGTTCCGAAATCCAACGAAGCTTGAAGAACGCCTTGACTCTGTTCTTGTGTCTGGTTTTGAAGAGCTTGCAGAGAACCACCCAAGTGCTCCAATGGTGGCTGTCGCTCGTCGTATTCCCGCGTGAAGGTGTACTAGAATCGCAGTGTGAAGGAGAGAAATGGAGAGGAGGGAACTCACTCTTTCTCTCTTCGACTACAACAATGTCTTCCTTTTCTCTCAGCAGTGGATTTCTGTAACTTAAACCAACTTATCCCTCCAAAAGCAGCTGCCACCACCCACTCTGCAGAGAAGTCTGAGAACCACTGCCCTGAACAGTACTACCACTGTTGTCTCTGGTGCATGCCAACCACTGCTCTGAACAGTACTGCCACTGTTTGTCGCTTGTGCATGCCAGCCACTGCTCTGAACAGTACGACCGTGAGTGTCTCCCGCGCATGCCAACATTCTGATGTCACTATTCTGAACCACCCTTTTCGTTTACGTGGCGCGCGTGCAGAACGTCTCATGCTGGATGTCTGGGTCCCACGTTCTCTGTGTATAACTTAACGTAGCGCGATGACCTTTCGCGCGAAGACTCTCGACCGATGACCTCTCGCGCGAAGACTCTCGACCGATGACCTCTCGCGCGAAGACTCTCGACCGATGACCTCTCGCGCGAAGACTCTCGACCGATGACCTCTCGCGCGAAGACTCTCGACCGATGACCTCTCGCGCGAAGACTCTCGACCGATGACCTCTCGCGCGAAGACTCTCGACCGATGACCTCTCGCGCGAAGACTCTCGACCGATGACCTCTCGCGTGAAGACTCTCGACCGATGACCCCTCGCGCGAAGTCACACCCCGCAGCATGCCTCGCGCCCTGCGATGCCCGATGACACTCGCCACTCCCCCCTGGAGGTTCTTCATTCCACTATGTTACATCCAAGGTATTCTCTCCACAAGGCTTGGTGACGTCGGTAGCTTCACACTTCCAAGAGTTGATTAGCACAAGTCCTCGTGCGCCCAAGCGTGTAACGTTAAGGATGATTCTCTTATGCTCAAGTATAGAGCTTCGCCTGCCCAGCGTATCCAAGGTTTAACCCACACCTTGATACGCGTGGCTTTTGGGACGTACCAGGGTTGATCCAACATTTGGCTACACACTAAGTGTAGTTTCGGCGATTAGGTGTACTCTAGGCGACAGGCTACTAGGTACACACAGGCGATAGGCGTTCAAGCATAAGCTAGGCGATAGGCGTTCAAGTGCCAGAGAAGTTGGAGATCGCCTACCCGCTTAATAACGGCGATCTCGTAGGCTTCTCAGCTATACAATCCTTCCTTTATATTTAAATAAACACGTGCTTCGAATTTATTTATAATGTAACACTTTTATTCCAATATAAACTTCTAGGTTCTTACAATCTCCCCAACAAGAAAAATTTTCGTCCCCGAAAATGA
This sequence comes from Phaseolus lunatus, assembly GCA_013389735.1. NCBI lineage: Eukaryota > Viridiplantae > Streptophyta > Magnoliopsida > Fabales > Fabaceae > Phaseolus > Phaseolus lunatus. The sequence goes on from CM023858.1 coordinate 22,223,986, forward strand.
ATTACAAGGAAAAGAGGTATGGGTAGGCTTCCCTCATGGGTTCTTCTAACTCCCACGTTGAATCACCCGATTTCTCATCCCACACCACTTTCACCATGTTGATGGTCTTGCCTCTGAGTTGTTTACCCTGCCGGTCATCAATTCTAACTGGTTTTGCTTCAAAGGACAAGTCATCTCTGATCTGCACGTCGTCTACATCCAGCACATGACTGGGGTCTGCCATGTACTTCTTCAGCTGTGACACGTGAAAGACATTGTGCAGATTCGCCAGATGGGGAGGTAGGGCGATCTCATAGGCCACAGGACCAATCCTCCTTAAGATTTGATACGGTCCCACGAACTTAGGGGACAACTTCTTTGGTCTGATCGCCCTTCCTACGCCCTTGGTTGGTGTTACTCTCATGAACACATGGTCTCCAGCAGCAAACTCCAAAGGCCTTCTTCTCTGATCTGCATAGGACTTTTGTCGGCTTTGAGAAGCTCTCATGCTGCCTTGTATCTGTTTCACCTTCTCGGTTGTCTGCTGAATCAATTCTGGTCCAACCAAGATTGCTTCGCCCTCCTGGTACCAACACAAGGGAGTCCTGCATCTTCTCCCATACAGGGCTTCATATGGTGCCATCCCAACACTGGCGTGGTAACTGTTGTTGTAGGTAAACTCCACCAGTGGCAACACTTCATCCCAGCTCCCCAAATGATCCAAGACACACGCCCTCAGCAGATCTTCTAAGGACTGAATTGTTCTCTCAGACTGTCCATCTGTTTGAGGATGGTATGCAGAGCTCATCCTCAACTTAGTTCCCAAGCACTCTTGTAAGGTCTGCCAAAACCGTGAAGTGAACCTGGGATCTCTATCTGAAATTATGCTGGAAGGCACTCCATGTAACCTCACAATCTCCTTGATGTACAGCTGTGCCAACTTGGCTATGGGCATCTTCATATTTACTGGGAGGAAGTGGGCACTCTTTGTCAGCCGATCTACTATGACCCAGATTGCATCATGCCCCTTCGCTGATCTGGGTAAATGGGTGACAAAATCCATGGCAATGCTGTCCCATTTCCACTCAGGGATATCCAATGGCTGTAACAACCCGCCAGGTCTCTTATGCTCTACTTTTGCCTTTTGACACGTTAAGCAGGTAGTGACATACTGGGCGATGTCTTTCTTCATGCCCGCCCACCAAAATGACTCCTTCAAGTCATGATACATCTTATTCATACCTGGGTGTAGGCTAAGGCGACTCTTGTGACCTTCATCTAGGATCATCTTCTTCAACTCATCATTTGCAGGTATGCAAATTCTGCCATTAAACCTCAAGATCCCATCTTCGCCCATCTCAAATTCTCTCGCCTGGTCGGTCCCCAGTGACTCTACAGCATGCTTCAGGCTCGGGTCCTCCAATTGCTTATCCTTCAACATCCCCAGGAAGTCATTAGTTATAGTCAGCTTACTACAACTAATGTGATTCACGTGGAACTCCACCCCAAGGTTTAAGTCCCTGAACTGCTCGATCAGTTTCTGCTCTTCCATCATCATGGTGGCGACTTGGATTGATTTTCTACTCAACGCATCTGCACTACATTGGCCTTCCCTGGGTGATACATGAGTTGAAAATCGTAGTCCTTTAGGAACTCCATCCATCTTCTCTGCCTCATGTTTAGTTCCTTCTGATCAAACAGGTATTTCAGGCTCTTATGGTCACTGAATACCTGGAACCGAGCTCCGTAAAGATAATGCCTCCAGATCTTCAAGGCAAACACTACCGCTGCCAACTCCAGATCATGAGTAGGGTAGTTTCTCTCATGCACCTTGAGTTGCCTTGAAGCATATGCAACCACTCTCTTCTCTTGCATCAAGACGCATCCCAAGCCTTGATGTGAGGCATCACAGAAGACATCAAAAGGTCTTCCTACTTCTGGAATCACCAGCACTGGAGCACTGGTCAGCCTCTCCTTTAGTTCCTTGAAGCTCTGCTCACATCGGTCGGTCCAAGCAAAGGGTTGGTCCTTGCGGGTCAGTTGTGTTAAAGGAGCCACAACTTTGGAAAAATCCTCAATGAACCTCCGATAGTAGCCCGCCAACCCCACAAAGCTCCTTATCTCTGTGACTGTCTTAGGGCGTTCCCACTGCAGCACTGCCTCTACCTTGGCTGGATCTACCGAGATCCCCTGGGCAGATATCACGTGCCCTAAGAAGTTGACTTCCTTTAGCCAGAACTCACACTTAGAGAATTTGGCATAGAGCTGCTTCTCCCTCAGTATCTCCAATACTGTCCTCAGGTGTTCCTCATGCTCCTCCTCGGTCCTTGAGTAAATGAGGATGTCATCTATGAAGACCACCACAAACTTGTCCAAGAAAGGGCGAAAAATCCTATTCATGTAGTCCATGAATAGAGCTGGAGCATTGGTGACTCCAAATGGCATCACTACGTACTCGTAGTGCCCATACCGAGACCTAAAAGCTGTCTTCTGAACATCTTCAGCTTTTACCAAGATTTGGTGATACCCCGATCTCAGGTCGATCTTGGAGAACACCGAGGCCCCATGAATCTGGTCCATCAAATCGTCAATCCGAGGTAGGGGGTACTTGTTCTTGATGGTCAATTTGTTCAATTGCCTGTAGTCTATACACAACCGAGACCCTCCATCCTTCTTCTTGACTAGGAGCACTGGAGCTCCCCACGGAGATACACTGGGTCTGATGAATTGTTTCTCCAGCAGCTCTTCCAACTGCTTCTTTAACTCTACTAACTCGGCTGGTGCCATCCTGTAAGGTGCCATTGATATTGGTCCAGCTCCAGGTACCAAGTCAATAGAGAATTCCAATTCTCTCTTAGGGGGTAACCCAGGCACCTCTTCTGGAAATACATCCGTGAAATCCCTCACCACGTGTATTCTGCTTACGTCCCCTTCATTCCTCACTTCCAACCGAGCTAGCATCACGAAGCACCTCGCCCCTTCTTCCAACTCTGATCGCCCTCTTTGAACTGGCCACACCTCTGATTCTTGGGGGTCTGGAAATGCTACCTTCTGCCTACCACAGTCTATGAGAACATGATTGGCAGCTAGCCAATCCATTCCCAGGATAACATCCAGGTCCTGAAGAGGTAGGCAGATCAAGTTCACTTTGAATCTACGTCCCTCTACTATCACTGGACATTCAGGGCAAACTGTGGAGGTCAACACCTGTCCTGACGCAGGTGTAGAGACCAACAGTTCGAAGGGTAACTCTCTCACCATAAGGCCCAACTCGGCTACACACATGCTTGACACAAAGGAGTGTGTCGCTCCAGAATCAAACAAAGTTTTTACACCTCTACCAGCTATAAAGCAAACATTCTGCACAAGGTTACCTGATTGGGACGCCTCAGCTCCTGACATGGCAAACACCCTCCCGGTTGCCTGAGGTCTGTTGCCTTCGTTCCTCATCTGCTGGGAACCACTGGGTTGAGTCATTCTGTGCTGAGTAGGACAATACTTGGCAACGTGCCCCGTCTTCTGGCAGGTAAAGCATCTCCTCTCTGAGTCTTTCTTGGGGCACACATTGGCTGCGTGTGGCCCACCGCAATGGAAACATTGAAATTTCCTGGTTTGTTGCTGATGAGACTGGGGTGGTGCTGCTCTCGCCCTATGCTGTGGAGGCCTCGCGTAGGGCTTAAACTGCTGTTGCTGTACCCTTGCCTTCCCATTGGAGGAACCGCCTGGGTGGGACCTGCTCACCCGAGACTCACCCTTCTCTAGAGTCTCCACCATTTTCGCCTTCTCCACTAAGGCATGAAATTCTCTAATGCACATCGGGGCTATGGTCCTCTTCAGCCCATGCTTCAGTCCTTCTTCGAATTTCCTACACCTCCAAGCCTCAGAGGTGGCTTGGGTATAAAACCTGGCGAGGTACTCGAACCGAGCAGCATAGGCATTCACAGACATATCCCCCTGCTCCAACCTCAGGAACTCAGCTTCCTTCGCAAATCTTGCGCTGTCTGGGAAGTACTTCTCCAGGAACCTCACTCTGAAGCTTTCCCAATCCATCACTTCCTCTCGGGCCTCCATCATCTGCTGAGTTCCCATCCACCAGAACTCAGCTTCCCCAGACAGGAGGTATGTGGCAAACACCAGCTTCTTGTCTTCAGGGCAGGAAGTCGCCCTGAATATCTTCTCTAACCCCCTGACCCACTGATCTGCTTGATCAGGGGTAACGTTCCCACTGAACTTAGGTGGGTTGTGCCTGAGGAACTCAGTCAGTCCCATATGCTCTTGAGGCTGACCGACGTCGGGGTTTGTTGCGGTCGATCTGGCGGTCTCCCACTGTTGCATTGTAGCTTGGTGATTTTGAGACATCGCCGCATTCTGCTGCTGGATGGCACTTGCCATCATCTCGATGGCCTTGGCGATCTGACCCATTTCAGAAGAAGGTTGGGGAGGGGTAGAGGGTCTACGTGCCATCTCTCTTGTTTCGGATCTTGGAGCTATGAGTTTTCTATATTCCCTACAACTACAGGAATGAGATTGATAAGAAATCAATTCATTCAGGAGGTAATAACTAGACCTTACAAAGGTCAGCATCTCAAAGTCATCAAGAATTTGAGCTTAACAACATACTCGTAATACTTAGAATCTCAAGCAAGGTATTAGAACAGCTACTGATATCATCACCATCAGTTCAAACAACCATTTTCAGTCAATTGCAGAAACACTCAATAAGCTAAACTAGATCACACCAGCATTCAATGTATACTAAACATCAAATCTTTGGAATTAAGATTGAGAATCATCTCGATCCAGTTATGAGTGTGCACCCTCATTACTTCATCAAGATCTTCTCACCCTTAATACTAAGATTTTCAGCTAGAGTATACGTTCACTAAAGCACAGAAGCACACACAAACTTTTCAATACAAAACGTTTGAAAACCTTTCACTATAGTTGTTATTTAAAAACTCAAATAACTTTTATGAGCAGAAGAAACACAATGGATCCACAGCCCTCAGGTCATCCTAAGGACGAACTGCTCTGATACCATTAATGTAACATCCCACCAAATACATTTCATATTTATATAATATAAATGAAGATAAACACGTATTTTAAAATAAACATAATCATATATATATAATGGAGTTTCTCCTCATCGGGAGTTTAATACATAAACTGTGAATCTTTCCAAAAAAAAACTTAACCAAAAATACAACAAAAGACAAATCGGGCGATATGCTAACAAAAGGGCGATCTCCTAGTCAATCAGGTGATCTCCTATCAGCCAGGCGATCTCCTATCAGACCGGCGATCTCACTTTCCTGCAACGTCATCTGCTCCCGTGTAAATCATACACGATCATCACAAGTTTTAAGAAGAACATCCACAAACGAAAACGCAGGGTAAGCTAGACAGTTTTAAAAGAGAATTTAGATATGAACTTTAAAATCAAGATAAATTAATTGAAGGCACCCACGTAAAAACATCAGCTTTCTCATTCTTCCCACATACCATCAAGTAAAAACCCACATTTCACAATTCCTCAAGAGTAGTTCATATCACACAGTGCAGCAAGTGTCTATCCACATACAGTGTTCCTCATTTCTCACGTCAGGTTTTCCACTGACTCACAATACATAGACACAAGACACTAATTCCGGAATACTCGTGCATTGATTAGACTCAGAGATCTGCACCTGTCATATTGCCCACTGTGGAATCTCACACATCCACAGGGTCGCCGTGAAATCTCTCACATTCACAAGCGTATAATGAATCTCTCACATCACCATACAGCATGACAGGGTTAATCCACGCAAAACAGGTCGGTTTGTTCTCTTTCAAACAACCCACCCATACAGGTGAACCTCCTTCGACTCTCAACAACTGAGTAACTTCCTCTACGTGAGTCCATTACCTCAGCAGAGTCAGGATATCTCGTTCTTAATCACCGATCAATGCACCTACTACAAGATCTTACACGGTATTTTCTTTCCTGAAAATACTATGCCTCGACCTCACACTCACCACATTCAACATATCATGCCACACTTAAAAGAATGATTTCAATCACAGCAATAGCCATTTCAAAGGATTCATATTTTCGAATATCTCATGTACATCTCAAGCAGTTCTCAAAACAACATCAAACACAAGAAGTTCGCAAAACAGCGCCAAAACCGGTGACCTGGTTCAAAAACATGGTATTTCGAAGGCTGTGTTTAAAACCGGCGACTACGTCGCCCAAGCACACAAACCAAGCATTTCACGTAGTTGAAAACGAAAATGGCGACCACGTCGCCCTCACTTCAGAAAAAACTACACTATGGCTTGTATGGACAAAGAGGTCTAGCTTCCCTTACCTGGACTTGCGCAAACACCAGGAGTTCCGAAATCCAACGAAGCTTGAAGAACGCCTTGACTCTGTTCTTGTGTCTGGTTTTGAAGAGCTTGCAGAGAACCACCCAAGTGCTCCAATGATGGCTGTCGCTCGTCGTATTCCCGCGTGAAGGTGTACTAGAATCGCAGTGTGAAGGAGAGAAATGGAGAGGAGGGAACTCACTCTTTCTCTCTTCGACTACAACAATGTCTTCCTTTTCTCTCAGCAGTGGATTTCTGTAACTTAAACCAACTTATCCCTCCAAAAGCAGCTGCCACCACCCACTCTGCAGAGAAGTCTGAGAACCACTGCCCTGAACAGTACTACCACTGTTGTCTCTGGTGCATGCCAACCACTGCTCTGAACAGTACTGCCACTGTTTGTCGCTTGTGCATGCCAGCCACTGCTCTGAACAGTACGACCGTGAGTGTCTCCCGCGCATGCCAACATTCTGATGTCACTATTCTGAACCACCCTTTTCGTCTACGTGGCGCGCGTGCAGAACGTCTCATGCTGGATGTCTGGGTCCCACGTTCTCTGTGTATAACTTAACGTAGCGCGATGACCTTTCGCGCGAAGACTCTCGACCGATGACCTCTCGCGCGAAGACTCTCGACCGATGACCTCTCGCGCGAAGACTCTCGACCGATGACCTCTCGCGCGAAGACTCTCGACCGATGACCTCTCGCGCGAAGACTCTCGACCGATGACCTCTCGCGCGAAGACTCTCGACCGATGACCTCTCGCGCGAAGACTCTCGACCGATGACCTCTCGCGCGAAGACTCTCGACCGATGACCTCTCGCGTGAAGACTCTCGACCGATGACCCCTCGCGCGAAGTCACACCCCGCAGCATGCCTCGCGCCCTGCGATGCCCGATGACACTCGCCACTCCCCCCTGGAGGTTCTTCATTCCACTATGTTACATCCAAGGTATTCTCTCCACAAGGCTTGGTGACGTCGGTAGCTTCACACTTCCAAGAGTTGATTAGCACAAGTCCTCGTGCGCCCAAGCGTGTAACGTTAAGGATGATTCTCTTATGCTCAAGTATAGAGCTTCGCCTGCCCAGCGTATCCAAGGTTTAACCCACACCTTGATACGCGTGGCTTTTGGGACGTACCAGGGTTGATCCAACATTTGGCTACACACTAAGTGTAGTTTCGGCGATTAGGTGTACTCTAGGCGACAGGCTACTAGGTACACACAGGCGATAGGCGTTCAAGCATAAGCTAGGCGATAGGCGTTCAAGTGCCAGAGAAGTTGGAGATCGCCTACCCGCTTAATAACGGCGATCTCGTAGGCTTCTCAGCTATACAATCCTTCCTTTATATTTAAATAAACACGTGCTTCGAATTTATTTATAATGTAACACTTTTATTCCAATATAAACTTCTAGGTTCTTACACAATTCTTCGTTCGCCCTGTGCAGCTCCTCATTCCTGGCCTATGATACGACTAGGTCCATCTGTATATGCACTTGATCTACCCTTGATTCCGCCACCGTCTCCTAGAGGGCACGCATCGTTTCCATGAGTTGTTGCATGGTAACGCTCTCACCCCCATTTGGTGGGACAGATCCTTGCCTGGTATTCCTCATGTCTCTGGTTTCTTCTCTTTTGTTCGTGTATGGGACCTTGTTTTACTTTGGCCCCACGGTGGGCGCCAAATGTTTTTGTCGGTTGACTCTCCTGCCGGTTGACTCTACAACACTCACACGCCTCCTTTCCTCACCTTGAATTATGCTTTGCTGTCTCGAAACAACCTGCACCTGCAAGTTAGAAAGGGGGCGCCCTAGAGACCGTTTGCATTCAGACGCTCAAGTCAAAAACTAGGGCAAGCACACCAAGTGTATTCAGTATCTGTGTTAGGTCTAGAAACTGCGTACCTTTGTGAAGTGTTTTACTACCCTTTATATAGTCTAGGGTTTACTCTGCCCCGCTACCCATATTTAGGGTTTACAGGAGTACCCTTGCGTCGCTACCACCCACGCTTAGGGTAATCTAGCACATAAGGTTTCCTTAACTGGAGTGCAAACTCTAACAGGATGGCCACCTGGGTACCCCCTCGTGCACCTAGTCTCTGGGGCCACTTGTCCTAGGAGCGCCTTCACTGTTCACGTGCCATGCATGTAGCCTTACTGGGAAACCCTAGTTCTGATGAGTACTCAACTCCTCAAGACTCTGCACCTAACTGTGCCTCCCCTGCCACACGCATAGGCTCCTTGTGACTTAGACCTCTCCTTACTTCTAGGTATTTTACTGATAATTGGTCTTCCCTTAAGACCCATCGTAGATGTTCTAGTTCTGTTATTCGAAGCATCCAAGGCTGATGTCACCTCGTCACACCCAGCTACTGATGACTCATCACCCTGTTGAGTGACAAGAACACCTTAGTTCACTCTGATGGTCGACATGCTGATGACTAATCATCCCATTAGTCCCTACCACCTGTGGGACCCAGCCCACGTGCCTCTCCATTACTAGCTGTTCTCGGTGTCCGAGGATTGGTCGATACACTAATAAACAATAAAGAAATTTCAGTAAAAAAAATACTAAATGTACAAAATTTGAAGGAAGGAACCAATGAATGTTCTAAGTGAAATCTGAAAAATAACTTTAATATCATATAATAGTTATTTTATGTATATTACATTACATGGACAGAACAAATACGATAAAGAAAACCATAAATAAAACAGTGTAATGAACATAAACATAACAATAGAAATGAATACCAGAGTCATAAACATAAACATAAAAAATTAAAAATAAAAACATCCGAATTAAAAAACATAAAAATAAAACTAAACATCCAAAGTTATAACCCTAATTTAACAAAAACATAAATTGTTCAAGTTTCCAACAAAGGAAAAAAGTTAGCCTCATTGACTTTTATAATAACAACGCATAATCAAAAGAACTTTGATGTGCGATGTGGGCTTGTTAGAACACTCAAATATTATTTTATCGCCTTCCTGAAAAGAATGAACTTGACAAAAGTTCTTCCAGTCATATCCAATCTTCACACTTTTTATAGGTAAAGGTCTCCATGAAACCTTGCATTGAACATCTTTTATAAGGCCATGAAGAACAACTTTTTTGAATCTGTCTCTACGAATGTATTTGGCAAAATCCTCAGGTAGATACTTCAAGAAAATAAAACAATGTGTAAATAACTTAATATACAAAATAAGGATTGAAATATTAAATAAGACAAAAGTAAAATGTCACCAGATAACTTGATTGAGTCTGACGAAGAGATAACGTTACAGAGAAATGTTGAAAAGGACCATTGATGAGTGGTTCACGACGTTCAGCTTGAGCAAAATGGTTAGATACCATTATTTGAGAAGCCTCTTGCATGTAAACATTAATATGAAAACAGTTATCACCAACGTATCGAAAATATACCCGGTGTTCTCCTTTAAGATCATAAAAATGACGTAAACTCCCCCATGCATAGGTTATTTCAGGATTCTCCAAATCCATGTTGTACATTACAACATGGGTGTTCCCATTATTATTTGCCAGCAACCAATGGTCACCAAGTTCATTTTGAAATTCTATAGCAAATGCGCGATCAACAATACCATACTGTTATTTAAAAATCAAAATAAAAACTGTAAGGAAGTCATTGAAGTTTGGAAAATCAAATATAAAAACATAACCAAGAAAACACATATATCACCCTTAACACTCATTATCCAGAACATGCCTTTGTTATCCAGTTCGACAATCTCCTTAGCAGTTGCAGTTATTATCTTCATAGTAAATAAAAGGAAGAAAAGAAGAGAAGAATATGAAAGGACTTACAGCATAAACTGTAACATCCCGCCAAAAATACTATTCATATTTATATAATGAAAATAAAGGTAACAGATAGATTGAAGTGAATAAAATTATATATATGTAATGAAGTTTCTCCTCACAGGGAGTTTAATACAAGTTCGGTCAATTTTCCAAAAAACGTAAACAAAATTACATTAAAATAGAAAGACAGGCGATCTCCTAACAGCAAAAGACGATCTCCTATCAGAGAACGGCGATCTCCTATCAAAAAACAGAAGAAGGGTGATCGCCTAACAGAAAAAGGAACAGGCGATCTCCTTCCGGCGACCACTCACAGAGGAGCTCTACTTCCTGCAACATCATCTGCTCCCGTGTAAATTATACACGATCATCACAGGTTTAAGAAAAAGCCAAACACAACACCAAAATCACAGGGTAAGCTAGATATTTGAAAGAGAGTTTAGATATGAACTTTAAAATCAAGATAAAACAAATTCAAGATACCCACGTAAACCATCAACTAAACACATATTTCACAATATTCTCAAGAGTCGTTCTATTTCACATAATGCAGCAAGTGTCTATCAATTCAATGTTTCTCATTTCTCACGTCAGACTTCCACTGACTCATCACACAAGACACTTGACACCACTTCCGGAAGACTCATGCATTGACTAGACTCAGAGATCTGCACCTGTCATGCTGCACCACTGTGAAATCACACACATTCACAGGGTCGCTGTGAAATCACACACATTCACAAGCGTATAAATGAATCTCAACATCATCACTATCCTCGCATGACAGGGTTAATCCATACAACGGGTCGAGCTCGTTCTCTTTCAAACAACTCACCCATACATACGAACCTCCTTCGACTCTCAACGCCTGAATAACTTCATCTATATGATTCCATTATATCAGGAGAGTCAGGATATCTCATAAAAATGAATCACCGGTCAATGCACACCCTACACGATCGTACACGGTATTTTCTTTCCTGAAAATACTATGCTTTGATCCCACATTCACCATATTCAACACATCATACAACATTTAATGAATAATCCCAATCACAACAACAATCATCCCCTGGTTCAGATTTTCGAATATCACATTTAAATCTCAAACAGTTTTCAAACAATACCAAAAACAGGGAAGTTCGAAAAACAACGCCAAAACCGGCGATCTCGTTCAAAAACAGGGGATTATACAATAACAGTTGAAAACCGGCGACCACGTCGCCCCATCATCTCAAACATCTACTATAAGGTTTTTCGTTGGAAATAAGGCTAGCTTCCCTTACCTGGACTAGCGCAAAACTCTAAGAGCTCCAAAACCCACCGAAGGTTAAAGATGCCTTAGCTCTGTTTTCAGCGTCTGGTTTGTAGAACTTGCCGAGAACCTCCCAGTGCTCGAAGGGCAGTCGTCGCTGGTCGCACTAGTGCTTGAGGAAGCCTAAATCGCAGCGCGAAGGGGAGAAAAGAGAGGGATAAAGATGCACTCACTCTTTCACTCTTGAGTCTCTGTAACCTCCTTTGCCTCCTCCCATTGGGTTTTTGAATCCAAGCCTTCTTGTCCACGCATGCTGCTGCCACCACCCCCTCTGCAAGAAAGCCAGAGTGTACGTTTCACTGAACAGTACGGCCACGGTTGTCTTCTTGTGCATGCCAACCACTTTCCTGCACAGTACGACCGCGAGTGTCTCTTGCGCATGCCAACCTTCTGATGTCACTATTCTGAACCACCCTTTTTGTCCACGTGGCGCGTGTGCAGGACGTGTCATGCTGGGAGTCTGGGTCCCACCTCATCTGTGTGAAACTCGACATCGCGCGATAACCTTCCACCAATGACCGCTCGCGCGATGATATCCACCGATGTCGCATCCTGGAGGACGACCGATGTCTCTCTCTGGGAGACGACCGATGTCAATCCCTGGCGACGCCCGCATGCCTCTCGCGCCCTGGCGATACCTGCATGCCTCGCGCCCCGGCGACGCTTGCATGCCTCTCGCGCCCCAGCGTTGCCTGCATGCCTCGCGCCCCGGCGTTGCCCGCATGCCTCTCGTGCCCTGGCGAGTCAACATGCCTCGCGCCCTGGCGATGTCCGCATGTCTCTCGCGCCCTGGCGATCATGTGTAGTAGGCGACCGGCGATTATGTACTAACCAGGCGATCTCATAGTCTTCTAAGCTGCACTTTCCTTCCTTTTTATTTTAAGTAAAAACATACTTAGAGTTCATTTAAAATATATTCCTTTTTATTCCAATTTAATTTTACAGGTCCTTACATAAACAATGAAAGAGGATTCTGTGTATACAATAATCTCAGAAACCACACCTATAAATAGCATATTAATATCCAATATGTGAGATGTTTGGGTTTTCCAAACTGCAACCATCCATTCTGACGTTTCATTCTAAGCATTTCAAAATTAATTAATGTTAATATTAATATAATATTTCATATTTTTACATTTGTAAATATTAATATATTAATATATAAGTATAAGTAGCATATTAATATCCAATACGTGAGACGTTTGGGTTTTCCAAACTGCAACCATCCATTCTAACGTGTTATTCTAAGCATTTCGAAATTAATTAATATTAATATTAATATTAATATAATATTTCATATTTTTACATTTGTAAATATTAATATATTAATATATAAATATATGTATATATATATATATATATATAAGTATAAGTAAATATCATATATATATATATATATATATATATATATATATATATATAAAAGTATAAGTAAACATCATATATATATATATATATATATTAATATATTATCAAATTAATATTTTTGTAATTTTTATAAAATAAAATAATATATAATATATTGTAAATTCAAATGCATTAAGTGATGCAATAAATGCTTTGTCAGACATTTATTGTACGCATGTATAAATGGGTTGTGCCTAATAAACAATTTATTGGAACTAATGTATAATAATAATAATAATAATCAATTTATTGGAACTCATGTATAATAATAATAATAATAATAATAAATTTAAAGTCCACTAATAATCAAGCATTTGAGATTGTAACATACATATAAAAGCAGAACAGATTAAAAACAAAGAATTAGAATCGATATGTGAAGCATGTGCTGCTATAGTTGACCTATTTTTATGTAACAATATTAAATTAAAAATGAACACATTTTAAATAAGGCAACTGTTACTACATTAGACATAAGAAAACTAAAAAAATGGACTGAGGTTAAGAAATTACCAAATTAAATAAGGTTACATCCAACAATGAAAAGATAAAATGCTAATAACTTAGATTTAAGTACCTGTAACTTTATGAGGTGTGATCGGCCAACATATTACCTAGAAAAAATCATTATATCATTTAAGTGACCAATATTACTATTTCATATCTATATTAAGTAAAAACATAGAGTATAAGACAAACAAAATAAATGGTAGTACACAATCATAACACATTTTCTGTCATGGCAATGATGTTTTATATATGTAAAAAAATAAGACATTAGTTGTTCATACCTCATATGGGTTGTGTCACATCGTATCTTAAAGATTTTGAAATACTTCCTTGTAAACAACATTAGTTGTTGAAGTAGTTTGTTGTCCGTCTTCATCCAAAATTAAGATTTTCAAACCTTTTTTAGATTTTACTCGAGAAACAGCAACATATAACTTGTAACGCCCCTAAAATATCTTATTCTTATTTATATAATAAAATAAAGGTAAAACAATAATATCAAAATTAATATATGAATATATAATAAAATAGATCCATCAGTACATTGTATTTCAAAAGAATATCCCTTCTCTAGGGAATTTTAATACATAACCATCCAGTTTCAAAATAAAATAAACTACAGCACAAGAACAGGCGATCTCCTTGTCCATCCACTCACTGAGGAGCTCCACTGCCTGCAACATCATCTGCTCCCGTGTAAATCACACACGATCATCACAGTTTTAAAGAAAACAAACACAAAACAAAACGCAGGGGTAAGCTAGATATTTTTAAAAACTTTAAAACATGAAACTTGATATTAACGTAAACCATCCAATATTCACACATTTCACAATTCCCTCAAGTGTCATTCATTTCACATTTCACATAATCCATCAAGTGTCTATCAAATTTCAATATTTCTCTTTCTCACGTCAGACTTCCACTGACTCATCACACATAGACACTTGACACTACTTTCGGAAGACTCGTGCATTGACTAGACTCAGAGATCTGCACCTGTCATACTACATTGCTGTAAAGTTCCCACAGCTATGCGCATAAACATAATCTCAATCTCAATCTCATCACTCTCTTAGTATGACAGGGTTAATCCATACAACAGGTCAAGTAGTTATCTTTCAAACCACTTACCCATACATATGAACCTCCATCGACTCTCAACGCCTGAATAACTTCATCTATATGATTCCATTATATCAGGAGAGTCAGGATATCTCATTATAGAAATCACCGATCAATGCACATTCTACACAATCTTACACGATATTTTCTTTCCTGAAAATACTATGCCTTGATCCCACATTCACAACATTCAACACATCATATAACACTTAAATGAACGATTCCAATCACAGCAACAATCATTCCAACGTTCAGATTTTCGAATATCACATGCATTTCACATTTCAATATCAAACAGTTTCAAACGACACTAAAACAGGGGAGTTCAAAATCAACATTAAAACCGGCGATCACGTCCAAAAACAGGGGATTATGCAATAACATTTGAAACCGGCGACCACGTCGCCCCAACATCAAAATCTTCTAGCTTAAGGTTTTCTTGAAAATAAAGCTAGCTTCCCTTACCTGGACTTGCGTAAAATCTCACTAAGAGCTCCAAACCCACCGAGAACTCAAGGATGCCTTAACCTGCACCATAGAGTCCCGATCACAAAACTAACGAGATTACTCATTTTCTGCGTTAACAGAGACGATTTCTGAAGTTAAAAGAGTTGTATGCACAACCTATGCAAAGACGACCCTCTTAAATTCAGACTCGACTCAAAGAACATAGCAAAACGACTTACTCTATTTTAGGGCTTTGAACAGAAAACTTGCAGAGTAACTTCCCAGGAGGACAATGGCAGTCGCCGATCGTAGCACTGATACGTGAGGATAGCCGCGTCTTCGAGTGGAGGAGAAAGGAGAAAGGGGAACTAAATGAGCTGATTCCCTCAGCTCTTAAGGTCGAACGGCTCTTTAGCCTTCACTGCCATTACCCACTCTCTGAGCAACCTTGCGTGCACACTTCCTTGAACAGTATGACCACGTGGGTTTCTGCGCATACCAACTCTCTGATGCTAACTATTCTGAAACACCCTTTTTGTCTACGTGTCGCGCATGCAGGACGTTCTCATGCTGGGAGCCTGGGTCCCACCTTATCTGTGTGAAACACGACATCGCACGATAACCATCCACCGATGACTGCTCGCGCGATGACCATGCCTCTCATACCGGCGATGACTGATGCCTCTCATACCGGCGATGACTGATGCCTCTCATACCGGCGATGACTGATTCCTCACCCTGGAAGACGACCGATGTGTCTCCCATCCTGGTTGATGACCGATGTTCCTCTCATCCTGTTGGCGATCTCTTATCGCCCTTGTGTGTGACGAGGACACATCGCCTCACTCTGGTCACCGATGTCACATCGTCACACCCAGCTGAGGGCTCGTCCTCCCATTCCTCTAAGTCTGTGGTATCACTCCCACATGACTCGGTGACGTTGGTAGCTTCTCCTTCCTGAGGACAGGTCGGTACCAACTCCTCGTGCGCCAATGCATGCAACACTAAGGACAATCTCTTATGTCCCAGCATAGAGTTTCGCATACATAGCGTATCTAAGGTGCAAATCACACCTTAATACGTGTGATTTTTGGAACCCCCCTATGGTCCCCCGACCGACCTCTACCAGCTGACCTCAGACCTTGGACGATGTAAGGACCCGTAAAATTAAATTGGAATAAAAAGGGATATATTTTAAATAAATTCTAAGTATGTTTTTATTTAAAATAAAAAGGAAGGAAAGTGTAGTTTAGAAGACTATAAGATTTCCTGGTTAGTACATAATCGCCGGTCGCCTACTACGCATGATCGCCAGGGCGCGAGGCATGCAGGCATCGCCAGGGCGCGAGGCATGTGGACGTTGCCAGGGTGCGAGGGGCATGCGGGCAACGCCGGGGCGCGAGGCATGCAGGCAACGCTGGGGCGCGAGAGGCATGCGGGCGTCATCGGGGCGCGAGGCATGCAGGCATCGCTAGGGCGCGAGAGGCATGCGGGCGTCGCCAGGGATAGACATCGGTCGTCTCCCAGAGAGAGACATCGGTCGTCTTCCAGGGAGAGACATCGGTCGTTTGCCAGTATGAGATGTAAGAACCTAGAAGTTTATATTGGAATAAAAGTGTTATATTATAAATAAATTCGAAGCACGTGTTTATTTAAATATAAAGGAAGGAATGTATAGCTGAGAAAGCTACGAGATCGCCGTTATTAAGCGGGTAGGCGATCTCCAACTTCTCTGGCACTTGAACGCCTATCGCCTAGCTTATGCTTGAACGCCTATCGCCTAGCTTATGCTTGAACGCCTATCGCCTGTGTGTACCTAGTAGCCTGTCGCCTAGAGTACACCTAATCGCCGAAACTACACTTAGTGTGTAGCCAAAATGTTGGATCAACCCTGGTACGTCCCAAAAGCCACGCGTATCAAGGTGTGGGTTAAACCTTGGATACGCTGGGCAGGCGAAGCTCTATACTTGAGCATAAGAGAATCATCCTTAACGTTACACGCTTGGGCGCACGAGGACTTGTGCTAATCAACTCTTGGAAGTGTGAAGCTACCGACGTCACCAAGCCTTGTGGAGAGAATACCTTGGATGTAACATAGTGGAATGAAGAACCTCCAGGAAGGCGTGGCGATGTGTCATCGAGCATCGCCAGGGCGCAAGGCATGCAGGATCGCCTGGGCGCGAGGGGCATGCGGGCATCATCAGGGGGAGAGGTCATCGGTTGCTAGCCCTCGCGCGAGAGGTCATCGGTTGTTAACCTTCGCGCGAGAGGTCATCGGTTGTTAGCATTCGCGCGAGAGGTCATCGGTTGTTAGCCTTCGCGCGAGAGGTCATCGGTTGTTAGCCTTCGCGCGAGAGGTCATCGGTTGTTAGCCTTCGCGCGAGAGGTCATCGGTGGATAGTCTTCGCGCCTGTGGTCATCGGTGAAAAGGTCATCGCGCTACATTAAGTTATACACAGAGAACGTGGGACCCAGACATCCAGCATGAGACGTTCTGCACGCGCGCCACGTAGACGAAAAGGGTGGTTCAGAATAGTGACATCAGAATGTTGGCATGCGCGGGAGACACTCGCGGTCGTACTGTTCAGAGCAGTGGCTGGCATGCACAAGCGACAACAGTGGCAGTACTGTTCAGAGCAGTGGTTGGCATGCACCAGAGGCAACAGTGGTCGTACTGTTCAGGGAAGCGTGCACGCAAACTTCCCTGCAGAGTAGGTGGTGGCAGCTGCTTTTGGAGGGATAAGTTGGTTTAAGTCACTGAAATCCACTACGGAAGAGGAAAGAAACGTTGCTGTGGTTCCAGAGCTAAAGGGTGCGTTTATCTCCCTTCTCCTCCATTCTCTCCTTCGCGCTGCGGTTCTAGCACCTTCACACGAGAGTACGACGAGCGACGGCCACCATTAGAGCACCTGGGAGGTTCTCTGCAAGTCCTTCAACCAGACGCGAAAAACAGAGCCAAGGTATTCTGCAAGCTTCGTTGGATTTCGAAGCTCCTGGTGGTTGCGCAAGTCCAGGTAAGGGAAGCTAGCCTTCATCTTTAATACGAACCATCGTTTAGCCTTTTCTGAAGGGTGGGCGACGTGGTCGCCGTTTTCGCTTTCGTCTTCATGAAATGCTTTGTGTTATGTGTTTGGGCGACGTGGTCGCCGGTTTTATAAACATAGTCTTCGAAATACCATGTTTTTGAACTAGATCGCCGGTTTTGGCGTTGTTTACGAACTCCCTGTTTTTGATGTTGCTTTGAAACGGTATGGGATTTAAATGGGATATTCGAAAATAAGAACCTTGGATTGAGTTTTGCTGTGATTGAAATCATTCCTTTAAGTGTGGCATGATATGTTGAATGTTGTGAATGTGGGGTCGAGGCATAGTATTTTCAGGAAAGGAAATACCGTGTAAGACCATGATAGATGTGCATTGATCGGTGATTCCTAACGAGATATCCTGACTCTGCTGATAATGGAATCACATAGAGGAAGTTACTCAGTTGGTGAGAGTCGAAGGAGGTCCATGTGATGGGCGCCTCGTGTGAAACAGAACGAGCTCCACCTATCCAGGATGGGCGCCTCGTGTGAAACAGAACGAGCTCCACCTGTCCATGATGGGCGCCTCGTGTGAAACAGAACGAGCTCCACCTGTCTTGTGGATTAACCTTGTCATACCGAGAGAATGGTAACAATGAGATGGTATATGCGCATGCTGTGTGGATTCACAGTGGTATGGTATGACAGGTGCAAATCTCCGAGTCTAATCAATGCATGAGTCAATCCGGAAGTAGTGTCATGTGTCTATGCTTTGTGAGTCAGTGGAAAGTCTGACATGTGAAATGGTGAAATGAGAAACTTGAATATTGATAGACACTTGATGCTGTATTGTGAAATGGAATGACTATGGGTGAAGGTTGTGAAGTGTGATTTTGGGCGATCAGGTGAATGAGATGAGTAGCTCTACGTTTTACATAGATATTTGAAAAATGTTTTACCTTGCTCTATTATGTTCATGATTTTAATGCCTTATTCTAAACTCTCTTTAAAATGGCTAGCTTACCCTTTTATCTGTTATTGTGGTTGTTTTCTCAAAACTGTGATGATCGTGTAATTGTTACACGGGAGCAGATGATCTTCCAGGAAGAAGAGCTCCCTAATGGGTGGTCGCCGAGGGCTGAGATCGCCCATTTCCACCTCTCGGTGGTGATCGCCGGATTTTGCCCTACTATCAGATCGCCTGTTTTGAGGTCGTCTGTTATGAGATCGCCGATTTTATGTCTGGCTAGCAAGTCGCCTATTTTTGGGGACTTCTGGTGATCGCTGGTTTTATGTATGGAGACCGCCGGTCTTGCTGTATTTGATTGTTTTCTTTAAATTTCGAAAAACATTTGATTTCGTTTATGTATTAAACTCCCTAAGAGGAGCAACTTCATTTCAAATATATATATTATCATGTTATTCTCTTCAATATTATTTGGTTACATTTAATTTCATTATACCTGTATGTATGTATTACTTTGGCGGGATGTTACATTAATGGTATCAGAGCAGTTCGTCCTTAGGATGACCTGAGGGCTGTGGATCCATTGTGTTTCTTCTGCTCATGAAAGTTATTTGAGTTTAAAATAACAACTATAGTGAAAGGTTTTCAAACGTTTTTGTATTGAAATTTTGTGTGTGCTTTGGTGAATATATGTTCTAATTGAAAATCTTAGTATTAAGAATGAGAAGGCCTTGATAAAGTAGTGAGGGTGCACACTCATAACTGGATCGAGATGAGTCTCAATCTTAATTCCAAAGGTTTGATGTTTAGCATATATTGACTTCTGGTGTGGGCTATCTCATTCTCTTGAGTGTCTTTGTAATTGATTGAAAATGGTTGATTAGATTGGTGACTGCATACCAGTAGTTGTACTGGTGTTATGCTTGATGTTATAAGCATTATGATTCTGTGGATGAACTCAAATTCTTAATGACTTTGAGATGCTGACCTGTGTAAGGTCTAGCTGTTACCCCTTGAATGAATTGATTCTTATCGATTTCATTCTTATAGTTGTAGGGAATATAGAAGCCCATAGATTCAGAATTCAGAACGAAGAAGATGGCACGTAGACCTGCTACCCCACCCCAACCTTCCTCAGAGATGAGCCAGATCGCCAAGGCTATCGAGATGATGGCGACTGCCATTCAGCAGCAGAATGCGGCGATGGCTCAGAACCATCAAGCCACAATGCAACACTGGGAAACTGCTCGGTCGGCTGAGACAAACTCCCACGTCGGTCAGCCCCAAGAACAGATGGGACTGGCTGAGTTCATGAGGCACAACCCACCTAAGTTCAGTGGGAATGCTACCCCTGATCAGGCAGATCAGTGGGTCAGGGAGCTGGAGAAAATCTTTAGGGCGACCTCCTGCCCTGAAGAGAAGAAGCTGTTGTTTGCCACGTATCTGCTATCAGGAGAAGCTGAGTTCTGGTGGATGGGAGCTCAGCAAATGATGGAGGCCCGAGAGGATGTTCTGGATTGGGAGAGCTTCAGGGTGAAGTTCTTAGAGAAGTACTTCCCAGACAGGGCCAAGTTTGCAAGGGAAGCTGAGTTCTTAAAGTTGGAGCAGGGGGACATGTCAGTAAACGCCTATGCTGCTCGTTTTGAGTACCTCGCCCGGTTCTATACCCAGGCGACCTCCGAGGCCTGGAGATGTAGGAAATTCGAAGAGGGGCTGAAGCATGGGCTGAAGAGGACCATAGCCCCGATGTGCATCAGGGAATTCCACGCCTTAGTGGAGAAGGCGAAGATGGTGGAGACCCTGGAAAAGGGTGAGTCTCGGGTGATCAGGTCACACCCAGGAGGTTCTTCCAGTGGGAAGGCTAAGGCACAGCACCCACAAAGCCAGCCCTATGCGAGACCTCCACCACATCGGGCAATAGCAGTGCCTCCCCAGTTTCAACAGCAGCAACCTTGGGAACCCAAGTGTCTTCACTGTGGTGGACCACACGCCTCCAATGCATGTTTCAAGAAGACTCCAGGGAGGAGATGTTTTGCCTGCCAAGAGACGGGACACGTTGCTAGAGATTGTCCTACCCAGAATAGGATGACTCAACCCAGTGGATCCCAACAGTTGAGGAATGGAGGCAGTCGACCTCAGGCAGCAGGGAGAGTGTTTGCCATGACTGGAGCGGAGGCATCTCAGTCAGGTAGCTTAGTACAGAATGTTGCTCTATAGCTGGTAGATGCGTTAGAATTTTGTTTGATTTTGGAGCGACACACTCCTTTGTGTCAAGCCTGTGTGTAGCCGAGTTGGGCCTTCTAGTGATTTGAAACTGTTGGCCTATACACCTGCATCAGGACAGGTGTTGACCTCTACAGTTTGCCCCGAATGTCCAGTGATAGTAGAGGGACGCAGATTCAAGGTGAACTTGATCTGCCTACCTCTTCAGGATCTGAATGTTATCCTGGGAATGGATTGACTAGCTGCCAATCACGTTCTCGTAGTCTGTGGTAGTCAGAAGATAGCGTTTCCAGACCTCCAAGAGGCAGACGTGTTATCAGCTCAGCATGGGTAGTCGGAGTTGGGAGAAAGAAGCGGGGTGCTTCGTGAATCCTAGCTCAGTTGGGAGTGAAGAATAAAGAGGACGTAAGTTGGATACCTGTGGTGAAAGATTTCATGGATGTAATTTCAGAAGAAATATCCGGATTACCTCCTAAGAGAGAGGTGGAGTTCTCTATTGATTTTGGTACCTGGGGCTGGACCAGTGTCAATGGCACCTTACAGGAGGGCTCCAGCCGAGTTAGAAGAGTTTACCTATAATAACGGCGATCATGCTGGCATTGGGATGGCAACGTATGAAGCTTTGTATGGAAGGAAATGCAGAACTCCTTTGTACTGGTACCAGGAAGCAGTATTGGTTGAACCAGAGTTGATTCAGCAGACGATCGAGAAGGTGCAGATCAGAGATGACTTGTCCTTTGAAGCAAAACCAGTTAGAATTGATGACCGGCAGGGTAAACAACTCAGAGGCAAGACCATCAACATGGTGAAAGTGGTGTGGGATGAGAAATCGGGTGATTCAACGTGGGAGTTAGAAGAACCCATGAGGGAAGCCTACCCATACCTCTTTTCCTTGTAATTCATTTTCGGGGACGAAAATTTTTCTTGTTGGGGAGATTGTAAGAACCTAGAAGTTTATATTGGAATAAAAGTGTTATATTATAAATAAATTCGAAGCACGTGTTTATTTAAATATAAAGGAAGGAATGTATAGCTGAGAAAGCTACGAGATCGCCGTTATTAAGCGGGTAGGCGATCTCCAACTTCTCTGGCACTTGAACGCCTATCGCCTAGCTTATGCTTGAACGCCTATCGCCTAGCTTATGCTTGAACGCCTATCGCCTGTGTGTACCTAGTAGCCTGTCGCCTAGAGTACACCTAATCGCCGAAACTACACTTAGTGTGTAGCCAAAATGTTGGATCAACCCTGGTACGTCCCAAAAGCCACGCGTATCAAGGTGTGGGTTAAACCTTGGATACGCTGGGCAGGCGAAGCTCTATACTTGAGCATAAGAGAATCATCCTTAACGTTACACGCTTGGGCGCACGAGGACTTGTGCTAATCAACTCTTGGAAGTGTGAAGCTACCGACGTCACCAAGCCTTGTGGAGAGAATACCTTGGATGTAACATAGTGGAATGAAGAACCTCCAGGAAGGCGTGGCGATGTGTCATCGAGCATCGCCAGGGCGCAAGGCATGCAGGATCGCCTGGGCGCGAGGGGCATGCGGGCATCATCAGGGGGAGAGGTCATCGGTTGCTAGCCCTCGCGCGAGAGGTCATCGGTTGTTAACCTTCGCGCGAGAGGTCATCGGTTGTTAGCCTTCGCGCGAGAGGTCATCGGTTGTTAACCTTCGCGCGAGAGGTCATCAGTTGTTAGCATTCGCGCGAGAGGTCATCGGTTGTTAGCCTTCGCGCGAGAGGTCATCGGTGGATAGTCTTCGCGCCTGTGGTCATCGGTGAAAAGGTCATCGCGCTACGTTAAGTTATACACAGAGAACGTGGGACCCAGACATCCAGCATGAGACGTTCTGCACGCGCGCCACGTAGACGAAAAGGGTGGTTCAGAATAGTGACATCAGAATGTTGGCATGCGCGGGAGACACTCGCGGTCGTACTGTTCAGAGCAGTGGCTGGCATGCACAAGCGACAACAGTGGCAGTACTGTTCAGAGCAGTGGTTGGCATGCACCAGAGGCAACAGTGGTCGTACTGTTCAGGGAAGCGTGCACGCAAACTTCCCTGCAGAGTAGGTGGTGGCAGCTGCTTTTGGAGGGATAAGTTGGTTTAAGTCACTGAAATCCACTACGGAAGAGGAAAGAAACGTTGCTGTGGTTCCAGAGCTAAAGGGTGCGTTTATCTCCCTTCTCCTCCATTCTCTCCTTCGCGCTGCGGTTCTAGCACCTTCACACGAGAGTACGACGAGCGACGGCCACCATTAGAGCACCTGGGAGGTTCTCTGCAAGTCCTTCAACCAGACGCGAAAAACAGAGCCAAGGTATTCTGCAAGCTTCGTTGGATTTCGAAGCTCCTGGTGGTTGCGCAAGTCCAGGTAAGGGAAGCTAGCCTTCATCTTTAATACGAACCATCGTTTAGCCTTTTCTGAAGGGTGGGCGACGTGGTCGCCGTTTTCGCTTTCGTCTTCATGAAATGCTTTGTGTTATGTGTTTGGGCGACGTGGTCGCCGGTTTTATAAACATAGTCTTCGAAATACCATATTTTGAACTAGATCGCCGGTTTTGGCGTTGTTTACGAACTCCCTGTTTTTGATGTTGCTTTGAAACGGTATGGGATTTAAATGGGATATTCGAAAATAAGAACCTTGGATTGAGTTTTGCTGTGATTGAAATCATTCCTTTAAGTGTGGCATGATATGTTGAATGTTGTGAATGTGGGGTCGAGGCATAGTATTTTCAGGAAAGGAAATACCGTGTAAGACCATGATAGATGTGCATTGATCGGTGATTCCTAACGAGATATCCTGACTCTGCTGATAATGGAATCACATAGAGGAAGTTACTCAGTTGGTGAGAGTCGAAGGAGGTCCATGTGATGGGCGCCTCGTGTGAAACAGAACGAGCTCCACCTATCCAGGATGGGCGCCTCGTGTGAAACAGAACGAGCTCCACCTGTCCATGATGGGCGCCTCGTGTGAAACAGAACGAGCTCCACCTGTCTTGTGGATTAACCTTGTCATACCGAGAGAATGGTAACAATGAGATGGTATATGCGCATGCTGTGTGGATTCACAGTGGTATGGTATGACAGGTGCAAATCTCCGAGTCTAATCAATGCATGAGTCAATCCGGAAGTAGTGTCATGTGTCTATGCTTTGTGAGTCAGTGGAAAGTCTGACATGTGAAATGGTGAAATGAGAAACTTGAATATTGATAGACACTTGATGCTGTATTGTGAAATGGAATGACTATGGGTGAAGGTTGTGAAGTGTGATTTTGGGCGATCAGGTGAATGAGATGAGTAGCTCTACGTTTTACATAGATATTTGAAAAATGTTTTACCTTGCTCTATTATGTTCATGATTTTAATGCCTTATTCTAAACTCTCTTTAAAATGGCTAGCTTACCCTTTTATCTGTTATTGTGGTTGTTTTCTCAAAACTGTGATGATCGTGTAATTGTTACACGGGAGCAGATGATCTTCCAGGAAGAAGAGCTCCCTAATGGGTGGTCGCCGAGGGCTGAGATCGCCCATTTCCACCTCTCGGTTGTGATCGCCGAATTTTGCCCTACTATCAGATCGCCTGTTTTGAGGTCGTCTGTTATGAGATCGCCGATTTTATGTCTGGCTAGCAAGTCGCCTATTTTTGGGGACTTCTGGTGATCGCTGGTTTTATGTATGGAGACCGCCGGTCTTGCTGTATTTGATTGTTTTCTTTAAATTTCGAAAAACATTTGATTTCGTTTATGTATTAAACTCCCTAAGAGGAGCAACTTCATTTCAAATATATATATTATCATGTTATTCTCTTCAATATTGTTTGGTTACATTTAATTTCATTATACCTGTATGTATGTATTACTTTGGCGGGATGTTACATGAGACCTCAGTGGATAGTCATCGCGCGAGCGGTCATCGGTGGAAGGTTATCGCGCGATGTCGAGTTTCACACAGTTAAGGTGGGACCCAGACTCCCAGCATGGCACGTCCTGCACGCGCGCCACGTGGACAAAAAGGGTGGTTCAGAATAGTGACATCAGAAGGTTGGCATGCGCAAGAGACACTCGCGGTCGTACTGTTCAGGGAAGTGGTTGGCATGCACAAGAAGACAACCATGGCCGTACTGTTCAGTGAAACGTACACTCTGGCTTTCTTGCAGAGGGGGTGGTGGCAGCAGCATGCGTGGACTAGTAGGGTTGGATTCAAAAACCCACTGCGAGGAGACAAAGAACGTTACAGAGACTCGAGAGTGAAAGAGTGAGTGCATCTTCATCCCTGCGCTGCGTTTCTGGCAACCTCAAGCACCAGTGCAACCAGCGACGACTGCCCTTAGAGCACCTGGGAGGTTCTCTGCAAGTTCTACAAACCAGACGCTAAAACAGAGCTAAGGCATCCTTTAAGCTCGGTGGGTTTTGGAGCTCTTGGTGTTTTGCGCAAGTTCAGGTAAGGGAAGCTAGCCTTATTTCCAACGAAAATCCTTATATTCGATGATTAAGATGATGGGGGCGACGTGGTCGCCGATTTTTCAACTGTTATTGTACAATCCTCTGTTTTTGAACGAGATCGCCGGTTTTGGCGTTGTTTTTCGAACTCCCCTATTTTGTGTTGTTTGAAGCTGTTTGAGATTTAAATGTGATATTCAAAAATATGAACCATGAAATGATTGTTGTTGTGATTGGAATTATTCATTTAAGTGTTATATGATGTGTGGAATGTCGTGAATGTGGGATCAAGACATAGTATTTTCAGGAAAGGAAATACCGTGTTGAGATTTGGTTATGAAGTGTATTGATCTGTGAGTATCCTGTGAATGAGGCGATCCTGACTCTGCTGAGATAATGGAATCATATAGAGGAAGTTATTCAGTTGGTGAGAGTCGAAGGAGGTTCATATGAATGGGTGAGTCGTGTGAAAAAGAACGAGCTCGGCCTGTTATATGGATTAACCCTGTCATACTGTGAGAGTGATGAATTGAGATCGAGTTTGTGTTGATGCACATGGCTGTGGAAATATTACAGCAAATGAAGTATGACAGGTGCATGTCTCTGGATGCTAAGTTCAACGCACGAGTCTTCCGGAAGTAGTGTGATGTGAGTCTCTTATGAACCTTTCTTGGTTTGGGTTGAGTTGATATAGGTTTCATTGTATTTATGACACTTTCAAGAATTAGGATCAAAATTCTAAAGAGCAATTAATAGAGTTTCTACTCAAGAAAACAAAGGTTCATACTAAAAACACATGAATAGGTAACTTGTAGTGTAAGATAACAATGGAATATGAATGGGTAATTCAAGAACAGTACCAAACTTCAAAGGAAACACAAGAACATCATAAGAACACCAAGAAGAAGTGAAAATACTGATTGAAATTCAATAGGAATTAGAAAATCACAAGAAACTCATCAAAGAACAAAAAACCCATGGATGGAAAACAAGAACAACACATGTATATGGAAACCCATGGTTTGGACGAAATTAAAACAGCAAGAAAACAAGGAAATAAACCAAAAAAAGTGCAGAACAATGGCAGCAAATGAAAGGAAACAACTCATGGAAAAGATTGAACCGATTAAAAATGGAAAAACTACAAGAAAACACAAATGGGTATTTTTAGAAGATGAATAGAAATGACTTATGTGGTTGTAGCCTTTTGGAGATGTGATTCACGCCACTTGGAGGGTGGTTCTTCCAAGATGAGTGGGTGGTGCCGCCACTTGAGAGTCTCCAAAGCTCACAAGATAAGACATGGAGGAGAAGAAGAGACAAGTCTCACAAACTCACTCTCTCTCAATTTCAAGATAGTTTCTTTTCTTCTAACTTTCAACTTTTTTTATTCAAAGTACCAAGCACCGCTATTTATAATGGAGAGGGCTGGTCATGTTACAAAGGGGAAGGAGTGGGAAGAGTCACTCTTCTAGCTCCTTCTAGTGCCTAAGAGAGAAAGGAGTAGAAAAGTCACTTTTTCCACTTTTTCCTAAAGAAAGTGCCTAAAATGCCTTACATTTAGAGGTTTCTTTTGGTTTTCCTCTTTGGCATACTCCTAAGGATATTTCTATATTATTTACAAATTTATACAAGATTATTTACAAAGATTTATTTATACTACTATCTTTTGAATTTTCAAGAGAACCCAAAATGTTCTACTTTTTAAGAAGACTAGTAAGAAGAATTTTAAATGCTTGGGTGGATGACCTCTTCCTCCATTAGTGAAATCCTTTTCTACTTGATCTCCATCATAGTGTCAAGTGTCTTGTGTGATGAGTCAGTAGAAAGTCTGACGTGAGAATTGAGGAACAGTGAATTTGATAGACACTTGATTCATTATGTGATTTGAATGACTCTTGAGGAATTGTGAAATACGTGTTTACTTGATGGTCATGTGAAGAGAATGAGAAAATTGATAGTTTTACGTGGGTATCTTGAATTTGCTTTACCTTGATTTTTAAAGTTCATATCTAAACTCTCTTTTAAATATCTAGCTTACCCTGTGATTTCTGGTGTTGTGTTTGGCTTTTCTTAAACCTGTGATGATCGTGTAAAATTTACACGGGAGCAGATGATGTTGCAGGAAGTAGAGCTCCTCAGTGAGTGGTCGCCGGAAGGAGATCGCCTGTTCCTCTTTCTGTTAGGCGATCACCCTTTTTTTGTTTTCTGATAGGAGATCGCCGTTCTCTGATAGGAGACCGCCTTTTTGCTGTTAGGAGATCGCCTGTATTCATATTTTAATGTATTTTGTTTACGTTTTTGGAAAATTGACCGAATATGTATTAAACTCCCTGTGAGGAGAAACTTCTTTATATATATATATATATATAATTTTGTTCTTTTCAATATATTTGTTTACCTTTATTTCATTTTATAATTATTCCAAAGTATTTGGCGGGATGTTACAGGCGACGTCCGAGGTCTGACCACCATGAAACTTCTATTACAAGCTCTTTTTATTTTAAATAATCACATCTTCAGAAATTATTTAAATATAACACTTTTATTCCAATTAAATTTTTTCTAGGTCCTTATATAACTGCCCATGTGTAAATACAGGTCTTCGAAGATAAAGTCCAACTTTGGAAAGTGTTTGACCTTGGCTTTTATTTATAGTCATTGCAAATCACAAGGATACTGGGAATTGTCTTCTTTGAAACTTAAAAGGCAGTCCTGAATCAGAAGGAATCAAGTCCATTCTAGGAATGAATATTTTATGCCCAATGTTTTTGTCGGTAATTACTATAGCACCAATAACATTCTTTCCCAACTCATTAACTTGTAATCTGGTGCCATTACACAATCCATTAGCTTGATCAATATTTCTTAGAAGCATTATCGGAACACCAGTTTTGAGTTTTAGGCAATGATTAGGAATTACTGAGCATCTAATATCGTTTAAAAACTCTGATGTAAACCACTCAGCTTGAATGTCTCCCTGTTCATCAGATTGGCAAGGTGTGTGTCAACTTAAGTAAGTAACTTCTTTTCCATGCATTAAAGATAAGATAAATTCATTAACTTCATCTACACACTCGGTCGTTGGACAAAGTATTGCATCGTCATCAAAATAGTTAGCATTGCTCACATTATCCAAGAATTTAGGATACACAAATTCAACTAAGCTGAGTAGAGGTGAATCACTGTGTTCGATTAACAGATGTTTGGGTATTTCAATTATGCCTTCCCCATTTTCATTTAAGTTCATATTTCCATCACCAATCTTTAGAATCCATTCAGCAAATTCCTTTATCTGTGAAACACTTTCAACTGATTCTTGATTTGCTAGTCTCATATTCTCTGAAAGTGTGAAAACTTTGCAGTATTTCCATAATTCAGAATAGTTTATAGTTGCCTTTACAATGTCGTATCTTAATCCCTTCTTCACAACAGGCAGAATTTGCCTAAAATCACCTCCCAGTACAACAACTTTACCACCAAAAGGCTTCTTACTGTTCTGTTCATCTACAACCTTCATAATATCTCTCAATGTTTTGTCGAAAGCCTCAAAACATAACCTATTCATCATTGGAGCTTCATCCCATATAATCAACTTTGTCTCAATCAATAACTTAGCATGAAGGTTTCCATGACTTATGTTACAGGTTGATTCCCCATTTATAATAAGTGGAATACAAAACATAGAATGAGCTGTTTTTCCGCCAGGCAACAATAAAGAGGCAATCCCACTTGAAGCTACATTTAATATTATCATTCCTGTAGATCTGATTCCACTGGACAATGTTTTCCACATAAATGTTTTGCCTGTTCTGCCATATCCATATAAGAAAAAAAAAACCTCCTACTTGAGTATGTACTGCTGTCATTATATTTTCATATACATCCAGTTGTTCAGCAGTAAGACATCTATACAGTGATTCATGCATTTCAGACATGGTTGTTCTATCATAACTCAGTTCATCAATAAGAAATCTATTTTCCAAAATATATGAATTTGAACGAATAGGCTGAGGTAGACAATTGAAGTCCTTCAAAGGCTTACCATTTGAAACTAACAATTCATCTATTTGCAGAAGACAAATATTTTGCAATTCAGAATCCTCAATATGAAGACCTAGAAAAAGAAACTTACATTACATAAGGTTAATCTTGGATTAAGTCATACAAATATAAGCAAACATTACAGAACTTTGAATCATAATTTAACTTTGCAATAAGTATTTCGTTTATACCTGGTAAGTTGAACTCTCTCCTTTTTTTATATAGAATATCATCAGATAGTAACTTCCTAGTAGATCTCCAGACTTCATCAGGGTTAGTCATCGTATTCATCATTAATAGTGTAACAAACAAAGTTCTCAGTTGTTGTGCAGAAGCAATGCAGCTAGATTCTTTAATTGCATTAATAAATTCTTTATCATCAGCTAATAAGCCCATTGTGTAAGGACCTGAAATTTATTGGAATGAAAGAGTATGTTTTAAGTAAATTCTAAGTATGTTTTATCTAAGTTAAAAAGGAAGGAAAGTGTAGTCTGGAAAAAACTATAAGAGTTCCTTGTTTATACATCATCGCCGGTCGCCTGCTACACATGAGCGTCAGGTGGACGTCGCGCGGGCGCGAGAGGCATGCAGGCATCGCGCGGGCGCGAGAGGCATGCAGGCATCGCGCGGGCGCGAGAGGCATGCAGGCATCGCGCGGGCGCGAGAGGCATGCAGGCAACGCGCGGGCCCGAGAGGCATGCAGGCATCGCGCGGGCGCGAGGCATGTGGACGTGGCCAAGGCGCGAGAGTTATGAGGGCGTCGCCAGGGAAGACATCGGTCGTCTCCCAGAGGAAGACATCGGTCGTCTTCCAGGGCGAAGGAGACATCGGTCGTTCGCCAGGATGAGTCAGCAGTGGAAAGTTATCGCGCGACGTCGAGTTTCACACCTTGAAGGTAAGACCCAGACTCCCAGCATGAAGCGTAGTGCACGCACGCCACGTAAACAAAAAGGGTGGTTCAGAATAGTGACATCAGAATGTTGGCATGCGCGGGAGACACTCACGGTCGTACTGTTCAGAGCAGTGGCTGGCATGCACAAGCGACAAACAGGGCAGTACTGTTCAGAGCAGTGGCTGGCATGCACAAGCGACAAACAGTGGTCGTACTGTTCAGGGCAGTGGTTCTCAGACTTCTCTGCAGAGTGGGTGGTGGCAGCTGCTTTTGGTGGATAAGTTGGTTTAAGATGCAGAAGACCCACTGCTGAGAGAAACAAGAAACGTCGCAGCCTTCAAAGAGAGAAAGAGTGAGTTACCTCCCTTCTCCTCCAGTTGCCTCCTTCGCGCTGCGATTCTAGCACCTTCACACGAGAGTACGACGAGCGACAGCCACCATTAGAGCACCTGGGCAGTTCTCTGCAAGTCCTTCAACCAGACGCAAAAACGGAGCCAAGGCGTTCTTCAAGCTTTGTTGAGTTTCGGAACTCTAGGTGTTTGCGCAAGTCCAGGTAAGGGAAGCTAGACCTCTTTGTCCATACGAGCCATAGTTTAGTTATTTTCTGAAGTGAGGGCGACGTGGTCGCCATTTTCGTTTTCATCTGCGTGAAATGCTTGGGTTGTGTGCTTGGGCGACGTGGTCGCCGGTTTTATAAACATAGTCTTCGAAACACCTTGTTTTTGAACCAGGTCGCCGGTTTTGGCGCTGTTTTGCGAAATCTCTGTTTTTGATGTTGTTTTGAAACTACTTGAGATTTACATGAGATATTCGAAGATCTGAAGCTTTGAAATGATTATTGCTGTGATTGCCATCGTTTACTTGAGTGGTATGATGTCTTTGAATGCTGTGAATGTGGGATCGAGGCATAGTATTTTCAGGAAAGAAAATACCGTGTAAGATCTTGTGGTAGGTGCATTGATCGGTGATTCCTAAGGGGATATCCTGACTCTGCTGAGGTAATGGATTCATATAGATGAAGTTATTCAGGCGTTGAGAGTCGAAGGAGGTTCATACGTATGGGTGAGTTGTTTGAAAGAGAACGAGCTCGACCTGTGGTGTGGATTAACCCTGTCATGCTTGGATGGTGATGATATTGAGATTCATTATACGCTTGTGAATGTGTGTGATTTCACGGCGACCCTGTGAATGTGTGTGATTTCACAGTGGGCAGTATGACAGGTGCAGATCTCTGAGTCTAATCAACGCACGAGTCAATCCGGAAGTAGTGTCAAGTGTCTTGTGTGGTGAGTCAGTGGAAAGTATGACATGTGAAATGAGAAACTTGAATATTGATAGACACTTGATGCTGTATTGTGAAATGGAATGACTATGGGTGAATGTTGTGAAATGTGATTTTGGGCGATCAGCTGAATGCTATGAGCAGCTCTACGTTTTACATGGATATTTTGGAACTTGGTTTACTTGGATCTTCATGTTCTTGATTTAAACTTCTTTTAAATTATCTAGCTTACCCTTTTATCTGTTATTGTGGTTGTTTTCTCAAAACTGTGATGATCGTGTAATTGTTACACGGGAGCAGATGATCTTCCAGGAAGAAGAGCCCTCTAGTGAGTGATCGTCGAGGAGGAGATCGCCGGTTTTCTGTCTCTATCGGGTGATCGCCTGTGTCTGCCTCCATCGGGTGATCGCCTGTTTTTTTTCTGTCTTGATAGGAGATCGGTCTCGTCCGATAGGAGATCGGTTTCTTCCGATAGGAGATCGCCTGCTTTGTTTTTTTTTTGTATTTTGTTTATGTTTCTGGAAAATTTTACCGAATTTGTATTAAACTCCCTAAGAGGAGCAACTTCATTTCATATATATAATATTTTGTTCATAGAATCTATTTGTTACCTTTATTTTCATTATATACATTTGTATTGTATTTTGGCGGGATGTTACACATTGCATAGCAAGCTTCTTGATACGTCTTGTAAGTTACACTATTAACAGTTTTTATGCTCTCATAATCAGTACAACCTGTTTGATTTGTTAGCAATATCCTCAAATAATACAATTCGCCTGAGCCTGGGGGAACAAAGGTAAGTCTTCCAATGCTAAATCCATTTTTTCTTGGTTTCCATTCTCTTTTTTTACCCATCCAAACAAATTTGGTAGGGAATTCAGCATATGTCAGAGTTCTCCCTTCAATATATTTCTTGTTAGCCTCAAACCAAGCTAAGAACATAGTATTTTTGTGTTCATTTTTATTCAAGATCTCATCAATTTCATCATCATCTTTAAACAATACCGCTTGCTCACGGAATAAATGGAATGTTAATCTTTGAATAGGAGGCCATCTATGATGAATATCAAACCTGAATATTTTCCAAGCTGCTTCGCATGGAGATATGTATCTACAATCATAGTATTGTTGTATCTCATCTATAACTGAGTCTTCAGTAGACTTTGTGATTTTAAGACTTTACTTAGCAGGACCTTTGTTCACGTATTTAAACAAATACTTGATTGAGTTGGATTTGTTGCAAAATTCTGTATTAACATGGGCTTGATATCTCATGAAAAGCAATGGACTATATGGGACAACATTTCTATTATCTAATTTAATCCCATTCTTTTCTATGAATATGCCATTATCACTATGTTTATAACATGGATATCCATCTTGATCAATAGTAGTGGACAATGTAAATTTTTTGGGATAAAATTTAGAACATCTACCTGCTTTCATGCAAGGTGAGCTAAACCTGGTGAGACCACATGGTCCATGTATCATGAATGCAGCAACTGTCTTTGCCAATTTAGGATGCAGTTCCACATGAGGTAATTCTGCTGAGATTACTTTATCAATATCCCTTGTATTTGCCAACTAATTTGCACTGTCTAACCATAATAATATGTGAGCATGTGGTAATCCCCTTTTTCAGAAATTCAACTGTGTACATGCCTACAATATTAGAGGATTTGAATATTATATTTCATTACTTAAGAAATCATATTAATATGTATGAGAAGCAGAAAAGCTAAATTACCTACATTTACTTTGCCAAAAAATTCTTTTTTTTTTGAAATCAGTCATCATTTGAGCCAATTTCATTCTAAATACTCTACACACAATATCGGGTCTATCAAATGCTGCACAGTCTCTTGAAGAAACAAAATCACGTATTTCAGGCCAGTTTACGTTGCACGTAATCGTGATAAACAAATCTGGATATCCAAATTTCTTACATATGGCCATAGCATCTTGGCAATTATTGAACATATATCTAAGGACCTGTAAAATTAAATTGGAATAAAAGGAATATATTTTAAATGAATTCGAAGTATGTTTTTATTTAAAATAAAAAGGAAGGAAAGTGTAGTTTAGAAGACTATGAGATCGCCTGGTTAGTACATAATCGCCTGTCGCCTAGACTACACATGAACGCCAATCGCCTGTAGTGTACATGAACGCCAATCGCCTATGGTGCACATGATCGCCGAAAGTGCACTCAGTATGTGGTCAAGATACTGGATCAACCATAGTGGGTTCCAAAAACCACGCGTATCAAGGTGTGGGTTAAGCCTTAGATACGCTGTGCATGCGAAGCTCTATGCTTGAGCATAAGAAATAGTCCTTAGTGTTGCATGCATGGGCGCACGAGGAGTAGTGCTGATCTACTCTTAGAAATGAGAAGCTACCGACGTCACCAAGTCCTATGGAGATGATACCTTGGACGTAACATAGTGGGATGAAGAACTTTCAGCAAGGCGTGGCGATGTGTCGTCGGGCATCGCCAGGGCACGAGGGATGCGGGCATCGCCAGGGCGCGAGGCATGCGGGCATCGCCAGGGCGCGAGGCATGCGGGCATCGCCAGGGCGCGAGGCATGCGGTCATTGCCAGGGCGCGAGGCATGCGGTCATCGCCAGGGCGAGACATCGGTCGTCTCCCAGGGTGAGACATCGGTCGTCCGCCAGGATGAGACATCGGTGGATAGTCATCGCGCGAGCGGTCATCGGTGGAAGGTTATCGCGCGATGTCGAGTTTCACACAGATAAGGTGGGACCCAGGCACCCAGCATGAGACGTCCTGCACGCGCGACATGTAGACAAAAAGGGTGGTGCAGAATAGTGACATTAGAGAGTTAGCATGCGCAGAGACACGCGTGGTCGTACTATTCAGGGAAGCGTGCACGCAAGCTTCCCTGCAGAGTGGGTGGTGGCAGCGGCTTTTGTGGACAAGTTGGTTTAGATTCAAAAACTCACTTCTGAGAGGGAGAACGTTGCTGTGGTTCAAGAGTGACAGAGTGAGTTCACCTTCATCCTTCTCTTTTCTCTCCTTCGCGCTGTGATTCAGACATCCTCAAGCACCGGTGCGACGAGCGACGACTGCACTTGGATACCTGGGGAGTTCTCTGCGAGTTTTCCGTCAGGACGCTAGAACAGAGTTAAGGCATCCTTAAGCTTCGGCGGGTTTTGGAGCTCTTGGTGTTTTGCGCCAGTCCAGGTAAGGGAAGCTAGCATTTTCGTTTATAAAAACCTTAGGTGAGTAGGTTCTGAAGTGAGGGCGACGTGGTCGCCGGTTTTCATATTCCTTTTCACAATGCTCTGTTTTTATGTGTGGGGCGACGTGATCGCCGGTTTTGAATGTTGATTTCGAACTCCCCTGTTTTAGTGTCGTTTGAAACTGTTTGAGATTTGAAATGTGATATTCGAAAATCTGAACCTTGGAATGATTGTTGCTGTGATTGGAATCGTTCATTTAAGTGTTATATGATGTGTTGAATGTTGTGAATGTGGGATCAAGGCATAGTATTTTCAGGAAAGAAAATACCGTGTAAGATCGTGTAGGATGTGCATTGATCGGTGATTTCTATAATGAGATATCCTGACTCTCCTGAGATAATGAAATCATATAGATGAAGTTATTCAGGCGTTGAGAGTCGATGGAGGTTCATACGTATGGGTAAGTTGTTTGAAAGATAACTACTTGACCTGTTGTGTGGATTCATCCTGTCATACTAGGAGAGTGATGAGATTGAGATTGAGATTATGTTGATGCGCATAGCTGTGGGAACTTTACAGCAGTGTAGTATGACAGGTGCAGATCTCTGAGTCTAGTCAATGCACGAGTGTTCCGGAAGTAGTGTCAAGTGTCTGTGTGTGATGAGTCAGTGGAAGTCTGACGTGAGCAATGAGAAACATTGAAATTGATAGACACTTGATGGATTATGTGAATTGAACGACTCTTGAGGAAATTGTGAAATATGTGATTACTTGATGGTCATGTGAAGGGAATGAGAAAGTGGATGGTTTTTACGTGGGTGTCTTAAATTTATTTTATCTTGATTTTAAAGTTTCATATCTAAATTCTCTTTCAAATATCTAGCTTACCCTGCGTTTTTGTTTTGTGGATGTTTTCTTAAACCTGTGATGATCGTGTATAATTTACACAGGAGCAAATGATGTTGCAGGAAGTAGAGCTCCTCAGTGAGTGGTCGCTGGAAGGAGATCGCCTGTTTCTGTTTCTGTTAGGCGATCACCTATTTTCTGTTTCTGATAGGAGATCGCCTGTTTTCTGTTAGGAGATCGCCTGTTTTTCTATTTTGCTGTATTTTGTTTAAGTTTTGGAAAACTGATTGGTTATGTATTAAACTCCCTGTGAGGAGAAATTTCATTACATATATATATTTATGTTCACTTCGATATTATGGTTTTACCTTTATTTCATTATATAAATATGAAAAGCATTTTGGCGGGATGTTACATTAATGGTATCAGAGCAGTTCGTCCTTAGGATGACCTGAGGGCTGTGGATCCATTGTGTTTCTTCTGCTAGTGGAGTCTTAATCAAAGCTATAGTGAAAGGTTTTCAAATGTTTTCTGATTGAAATCTTGTTTGTGCTTTAGTAGATATAGGCTCTGAATGAAAAGTTTTGGTATTAAGAGTGAAAGGATCTTGATAAAGCAGTGAGGGTGCACACTCATAACTGAATCGAGATGTTCTCAATCTTAATTCCGAAAGTTTGATGTTGAGCATATATCCACATCTGGTGTGTTTTATCCCAATTATTAAGTGTGGTGATATTTGATTGGTAGTTTGTACCCATGACTGTTCAGTGTTATGCTTTCTATTTTGAGCATTATGATTCTGTTGATGAGCTCAAATTCTTAATGACTTTGAGATGCTGACCTTTGTAAGGTCAAGATGTTACCTCCTGAATGAATTGATTTCTTATCGATCTCATTCTTGTAGTTGTAGGGAATATAGAAACCAATAGTTTCAAAATCTGAAACGAAGAGAGATGGCACGTAGACCTCCTACCCCTCCCTAACCTTTTTCGGAAATGAGCCAGATTGCCAAGGCTATTGAGATGATGGCAACTGCCATCCAACAACAGAATGCAACAATGGCTCAGAATCATCAAGCTGCAATGCACCATTGGGAAACTGCTCGGTCGGCTGAAACAAATTCCCACGTCGGTCAGCCTCAAGAACAGATGTGTCTGACCGAGTTCATGAGGCACAACCCACCCAAGTTCAGTGGGAATGCTACCCCTGATCAAGCAGATCAGTGGGTCAGGGAGTTGGAGAAAATCTTTAGGGCGACCTCCTGCCCTGAAGAGAAGAAATTGGTGTTCGCCACCTATTTGCTATCTGGAGAAGCCGAGTTCTGGTGGATGGGAGCTCAGCAGATGATGGAAGCCAGAGCTGATGTTTTAGACTGGGAGAGCTTCAGGGTGAGGTTTCTGGAAAAATACTTCCCAGATAGTGCAAAGTTTGCGAAGGAAGCAGAATTCCTCAGATTGGAGCAGGGGGAGATGTCAGTGAATGCTTATGCTGCTCGGTTTGAGTACCTCGCCCGATTCTACACCCAGGCGACCTCTGAGGCTTGGAGGTGTAGGAAGTTCGAAGAGGGACTGAAGCATGGGCTGAAGAGGACCATAGCCCCTATGTGCATCAGGGAATTTCACGCCTTAGTAGAGAAGGCGAAGATGGTGGAGACTCTGGAAAAGGGTGATTCTCGGGTGGTCAGGTCACACCCAGGGGGTTCTTCCAGTGGGAAGGCCAAGGTGCAACACCCACAAAGCAAGCCCTATGCGAGACCTCCACCACATCGGGTAGGAACAGCGTCATCCCAGTTTCAGCAGCAACAACCTTGGAAACCCAAGTGCTTCCATTGTGGTGGACCACACACGCCCAATGTGTGCCCCAAGAAGGCTTCGGAGATAAGGTGTTTTGCATGTCAAAAGACGGGACACATTGCTAGAGATTGTCCTACCCAGAATAGGACGACTCAACCCATTGGTCCTGAGCAGTTGAGGAATGGAGGCAGTAGACCTCAAGCAGCAGGGAGGGTGTTTGCCATGACAGGAGCAGAGGCATCTCAGTCAGGTAACCTAGTGCAAGGTGTTTGTTTTATAGCTGGTAGAGGTGTAAAAGCCTTGTTTGATTCTGGAGCGACACACTCCTTTGTGTCAAGCCTGTGTGTAGCCGAGTTGGGCCTTCTAGTGAAGGAGTTACCGTTTGAACTGTTGGTCTCTACACCTGCGTCAGGACAGGTGTTGACCTCTACAGTTTGCCCTGAATGTTCAGTGATAGTAGAGGGACGCAGGTTCAAAGTAAACTTGATCTGCCTACCTCTTCAGGACCTGGATGTTATCCTGGGAATGGATTGGCTATCTGCCAATCACGTTCTCATAGACTGCGGTAGTCAGAAAATAGCGTTTCCAGACCTCCAAGAGTCAGATGTGATATCTGCTCAGCATGGGTGGTCGGAGTTGGAAAAAGGGGCGAGGTGCTTCGTGATCCTAGCTCGGTTGGAAGTGAAGAATGAAGGGAACGTAAGCAGGATACATGTGGTGAAAGATTTCATGGATGTATTTCCAGAAGAAGTACCTGGATTACCTCCTAAGAGAGAAGTGGAATTCTCTATTGATTTGGTACCTGGAGCTGGACCAGTGTCAATGGCACCTTACAGGATGGCTCCAGCCGAGTTGGTAGAATTAAAGAAGCAAGTGGAAGAGTTATTGGAGAAACAATTCATCAGACCCAGTGTATCTCCATGGGGGGCTCCAGTGCTCCTAGTTAAGAAAAAGGATGGAGGGTCTCGGCTGTGTATAGATTACAGGCAGTTGAACAAGTTGACCATCAAGAACAAGTACCCCCTACCTAGAATTGATGATTTGATGGATCAATTACATGGGGCCTCGGTGTTCTCAAAGATTGATCTGAGATCGGGGTACCACCAAATTTTGGTAAAAGCTGAAGATGTTCAAAAGACAGCATTTAGGTCTCGTTATGGGCACTATGAGTATGTGGTGATGCCGTTTGGAGTAACAAATGCTCCAGCTCTGTTCATGGACTACATGAATAGGATTTTTCGCCCTTTCTTGGATAAGTTTGTGGTAGTCTTCATAGACGACATACTCATTTATTCAAGGACCGAGGAAGAACATGAAGAACATCTGAAGACAGTATTGGAGATCCTGAGGGAGAAGCAATTATATGCCAAGTTCTCTAAGTGTGAGTTCTGGTTGAAAGAAGTCAACTTCTTAGGACATGTAATATCTGCCCAGGGGATCTCGGTGGATCCAGCCAAAGTGGAGGCAGTGCTTCAGTGGGAACGTCCTAAGACAGTTACTGAGATAAGGAGTTTTGTGGGCTTAGCAGGCTACTATCAGAGGTTCATTGAGAATTTTTCCAAGGTAGTGGCTCCTTTAACACAGTTGACCCGCAAGGATCAACCTTTTGCTTGGACCGACCGATGTGAGCAGAGCTTCATGGAACTAAAGGAAAGGTTGACTAGTGCTCCAGTGCTGGTGATCCCAGATGTAGGAAGACCTTTTGATGTCTACTGTGATGCTTCACATCAGGGTGTGGGATGTGTTTTGATGCAAGAGAAAAGAGTGGTTGCATATGCTTCAAGGCAACTCAAGGTTCATGAGAGGAACTATCCTACTCATGATTTGGAGTTGGCGGTTGTGGTGTTTGCCTTGAAGATTTGGAGGCACTATTTATATGGAGCTCGGTTCTAGGTGTTCAGTGACCATAAGAGCCTGAAATACCTTTTTGATCAGAAGGAGTTAAATATGAGACAAAGGAGATGGATGGAGTTCCTAAAAGACTATGACTTCCAACTGATATATCATCCAGGGAAGGCCAATGTAGTGGCAGATGCTTTGAGTAGAAAATCAATACAAGTAGCCACCATGATGATTGAAGAGCAGAAATTGATTGAGCAGTTTAGAGATTTAAACTTTGGAGTGGAATTTCATGTAAATCATATTATTTGTAGTAAGCTGGCTATAACTAATGAATTCCTTGGAGTGATAAAGGATAAGCAGTTGGAGGACCCTAGTCTGAAGCGTACTGTGGAGTCACTAGGGACCGACCAGGCTAAAGACTTTGTGATGGGCGATGATAGGATCTTGAGATTTAATGGCAGAATTTGCATACCTGCAAATGAAGAGTTGAAGAAGATGATCCTAGAGGAAGGTCACCAGAGTCGCCTTAGCCTACATCCAGGCATGAACAAGATGTACCATGACTTGAAGGAGTCATTTTGGTGGTCAGGCATGAAGAGAGACATCGCCCAGTATGTTACTACCTGCTTGACGTGTCAGAAGGCAAAGGTAGAGCATCAAAGACCTGGTGGTTTGTTACAGCAATTGGATATCCCTGAATGGAAATGGGACAGCATCGCCATGGATTTTGTTACCCATTTACCCAGATCGGTAAAGGGTCATGATGCAATCTGGGTCATAGTAGATCGGCTGACGAAGAGTGCCCACTTTCTCCCGGTGAATATGAGGATGCCTATGGCCAAATTGGCACAACTGTACATCAGAGAAATTGTGAAGTTGCATGGAGTGCCTTCCAGCATTGTTTCGGATAGAGATCCCAGGTTCACTTCACGGTTTTGGTAGACCTTACAAGATTGCTTGGGAACTAAGTTGAGAATGAGCTCGGCATATCATCCTTAAACAGATGGACAGTCAGAGAGAACGATCCAGTCCTTGGAAGATCTACTGAGGACGTGTGTCTTGGATCAATTGGGAAGTTGGGATGAGGTGTTGCCGCTGGTGGAGTTTACTTATAATAACAGTTACCACGCCAGTATTGGGATGGCACCATATGAAGCCTTGTATGGGAGGAAATGCAGAACTCCCTTATGTTGGTACCAGGAGGGCGAAGCAGTCTTAGTTGGGCCAGAGTTGATTCAGCAGACGACCGAGAAGGTGCAACAGATACAAGACAGAATGAAAGCTTCTCAAAGCCGGCATAAATCCTATGCAGATCAGAGGAGAAAACCTTTGGAGTTTGCTGTTGGAGATCATGTGTTTATGAGAGTGACGCCAACCAAGGGTGTAGGACGGGCGATCAGATCAAAGAAGTTGTCCCCTAAGTTCGTGGGACCATATCAGATCTTAAGGAGGATTGGTCCAGTGGCTTATGAGATTGCCCTACCTCCCCATTTAGCGAATCTGCATAATGTCTTTCACGTATCACAGCTGAGGAAGTACATGGTAGACCCTAGTCATGTGCTGGAAGTGGACGATGTGCAGATCAGGGATGACTTGTCCTTTGAAGCAAAACCAGTTA
This sequence comes from Phaseolus lunatus, assembly GCA_013389735.1. Lineage (NCBI taxonomy): Eukaryota > Viridiplantae > Streptophyta > Magnoliopsida > Fabales > Fabaceae > Phaseolus > Phaseolus lunatus. The sequence goes on from CM023858.1 coordinate 22,265,129, forward strand.
GGATTCACGATCGACAAAGTAAACAGCTCAGAGGCAAGACCATCAACATAGTGAAAGTGGTGTGGGATGAGAGATCGGGTGATTCAACTTGGGAGTTAGAAGAACCCATGAGAGAAACCTACCCATACCTCTTTTCCTTGTAATTCAATTTTCGAGGACAAAAATTTTTCTTGTTGGGGAGAATGTAAGGACCTGTAAAATTAAATTGGAATAAAAGGAATATATTTTAAATGAATTCGAAGTATGTTTTTATTTAAAATAAAAAGGAAGGAAAGTGTAGTTTAGAAGACTATGAGATCGCCTGGTTAGTACATAATCGCCTGTCGCCTAGACTACACATGAACGCCAATCGCCTGTAGTGTACATGAACGCCAATCGCCTATGGTGCACATGATCGCCGAAAGTGCACTCAGTATGTGGTCAAGATACTGGATCAACCATAGTGGGTTCCAAAAACCACGCGTATCAAGGTGTGGGTTAAGCCTTAGATACGCTGTGCATGCGAAGCTCTATGCTTGAGCATAAGAAATAGTCCTTAGTGTTGCATGCATGGGCGCACGAGGAGTAGTGCTGATCTACTCTTAGAAATGAGAAGCTACCGACGTCACCAAGTCCTGTGGAGATGATACCTTGGACATAACATAGTGGGATGAAGAACCTTCAGCAAGGCATGGCGATGTGTCGTCGGGCATCGCCAGGGCGCGAGGCATGCGGGCATCGCCAGGGCGCGAGGCATGCAGGCATCGCCAGGGCGCGGGGCATGCGGGCATCGCCAAGGCGCGAGGCATGCGGGCATCGCCGGGCGCGAGGCATGCGGGCATCGCCGGGCGCGAGGCATGCGGGCATCGCCAGGCGCGAGGCATGCGGGCATCGCCAGGGCGCGAGGCATGCGGGCATCGCCAGGGCGCGAGGCATGCGGTCATCGCCAGGGCGAGACATCGGTCGTCTCCCAGGGTGAGACATCGGTCGTCCGCCAGGATGAGACATCGGTGGATAGTCATCGCGCGAGCGGTCATCGGTGGAAGGTTATCGCGCGATGTCGAGTTTCACACAGATAAGGTGGGACCCAGGCACCCAGCATGAGACGTCCTGCACGCGCGACATGTAGACAAAAAGGGTGGTGCAGAATAGTGACATTAGAGAGTTAGCATGCGCAGAGACACGCGTGGTCGTACTATTCAGGGAAGCGTGCACGCAAGCTTCCCTGCAGAGTGGGTGGTGGCAGCGGCTTTTGTGGACAAGTTGGTTTAGATTCAAAAACTCACTTCTGAGAGGGAGAACGTTGCTGTGGTTCAAGAGTGACAGAGTGAGTTCACCTTCATCCTTCTCTTTTCTCTCCTTCGCGCTGTGATTCAGACATCCTCAAGCACCGGTGCGACGAGCGACGACTGCACTTGGATACCTGGGGAGTTCTCTGCGAGTTTTCCGTCAGGACGCTAGAACAGAGTTAAGGCATCCTTAAGCTTCGACGGGTTTTGGAGCTCTTGGTGTTTTGCGCAAGTCCAGGTAAGGGAAGCTAGCATTTTCGTTTATAAAAACGTTAGGCGAGTAGGTTCTGAAGTGAGGGCGACGTGGTCGCCGGTTTTCATATTCCTTTTCACAATGCTCTGTTTTTATGTGTGGGGCGACGTGATTGCCGGTTTTAAATGTTGATTTCGAACTCCCCTGTTTTAGTGTCGTTTGAAACTGTTTGAGATTTGAAATGTGATATTCGAAAATTTGAACTTTGGAATGATTGTTGCTGTGATTGGAATCGTTCATTTAAGTGTTATATGATGTGTTGAATGTTGTGAATGTGGGATCAAGGCATAGTATTTTCAGGAAAGAAAATACCGTGTAAGATCGTGTAGGATGTGCATTGATCGGTGATTTCTATAATGAGATATCCTGACTCTCCTGAGATAATGAAATCATATAGATGAAGTTCTTCAGGCGTTGAGAGTCGATGGAGGTTCATACGTATGGGTAAGTTGTTTGAAAGATAACTACTTGACCTGTTGTGTGGATTCACCCTGTCATACTAGGAGAGTGATGAGATTGAGATTGAGATTATGTTGATGCGCATAGTTGTGGGAACTTTACAGCAGTGTAGTATGACAGGTGCAGATCTCTGAGTCTAGTCAATGCACGAGTCTTCCGGAAGTAGTGTCAAGTGTCTGTGTGTGATGAGGATAGAATTATACGCTTTCCTATGATAGAAGAATTCATTTCTCCTCGGTTTACTGCTTCTTGTAGACCATGAAGAATATCACAGCGAATAAGTTTCTAATTAGCTCTAATGAATGACAACCTTTGTGCCTCAATCATAGTGTATGCATCAACCAAAAATTGTTGAAACAGTCGACGTGAGTTTACTACATTCCCAAACTCAATTTGTCTCTCTTGAATTCTGAAAGCAATAAATTCCCTAAAGGAAATATGAATCCTTTGCCGTACTTGACTAGTACTGATAGCTTCACGAATTGGAATATGTTCTTGATAACCATCTTCTCCATATGGAAACAATAACGGATATTGCAAGGGAATGAAAGCTGTATGTGTTTCATGGAGTCTTGTCAATTGTCCAGAACTTTTTTTGACACTTGTAACATCCCGCCAAAATAAACCATACATACATGTATAATGAAAATAAAGGTGAACAAATAATATTGAAGAATGATAATATATATATAAGTAATGAAGTTGCTCCTCTTAGGGAGTTTAATACATAACCAGTCAAATGTTTTCAAAATTTAACGAAATTCAATCAAATACAACAAGACCGGCGGTCTCCACACATGAACCGGCGATCTGGTAACAGAAGGCCCAAACAGGCGATCTGCTAGCAGGACATAAATCCGGTGATCACCACCAAGAGATAGAAAACCGGCGATCTCTTCCTCGGCGACCACTCCCTAAGGAGCTCTACATCCTGGAAGATCATCTGCTCCCGTGTAAGTTATACACGATCATCACAGTTTAAAGAGAAAAACAGCCAACGAGCAAAACACGCAGGGTAAGCTAGATATTTTAAAGAGAGTTTAAATAAGAACATTAAAATCAGGGTAAGCAATTTTCAAGATATTCACGTAAAGCTATAGATTTTCTCAATACCCTTCACCTGATCGCCCAGAAATCACACATTTCACAATATTCTCGAGAGTCATTCTATTTCACAAAACTGCATCAAGTGTCTATAAATTTCAAGTTCCTCATTTCACATGTCAGACCACCACTGACCCAGCACACAAGACACTTGACACTACTTCCGGAAGACTCGTGCATTGACTAGACTCAGAGATTCCGCACCTGTCATACTAAACAGCTGTAATGTTTACCAGCTATGCGCATCAACACAATCTCAATCTCAAGTTCATCATTCTCACAGTATGACAGGGTTAATCCATATAACAGGCCGAGCTCGTTCTTTTTCACACGACTCACCCATACATATGGACCTCCTTCGACTCTCAACGCCTGAATAACTTCATCTATGTGAATTCATTATCTCAGGAGAGTCAGGATAATCTCATTATAGACATCACCGATCAATGCACATCCTACACGATCTTACACGGTATTTTCTTTCCTGAAAATACTATGCCTTGATCCCACATTCACATCATGCAACACATCTCATAACACTTAAAGGAAAGATTTCAATCACAGCAAAACTCACTCCAAGGTTCTTATTTTCGAATATCTCATTTAAATCTCATACCGTTTCAAAGCAACATCAAAAACAGGGAGTTCGTAAACAACGCCAAAACCGGCGATCTAGTTCAAAAACAGGGTATTTCGAAGTCTGCATTTAAAACCGGCGACCACGTCGCCCAAACACATAGCACAGAGCATTTTACAAGGATGAAAACGAAAACCGGCGACCACGTCGCCCTCACTTCAGAAATAGCTAAACTATGGCTTGTATTGAAAATGAAGTCTAGCTTCCCTTACCTGGACTTGTGCAAAACACCAGGAGCTCCGAAACCCAACGAAGCTTGAACAACGCCTTGGCTCTGTTTTTGCGTCTGGTTGAAGGACTTGCAGAGAACCTCCCAGGTGCTCTAATGGTGCTGCCTCTCGTCGTACTCTTGTGTGAAGATGCTAGAATCGCAGCGCGAAGGAGATATCTGGAGGAGAAGGGAGGTAACTCACTCTTTCTCTCTTTGAATGCTGCAACGTTTTTTTCTCTCAGCAGTGGGTCTCTGCATCTTAAACCAACTTATCCACCAAAAGCAGCTGCCACACCCACTCTGCAGAGAAGTCTGGGTGTACGTTTCCCTGAACAGTACGACTACAGTTGTCTCTTGTGCAGGCCAACCACTCCCTGAACAGTACTACTGAGCGTGCCTCTGCACAGGCTAACACTCTGAGGTCACTATTCTGAACCACTCTTTTTGTCTACGTGGCGCGCGTGCAGGACGTTCCATGCTGGAAGTCTGGGTCCCACCTTCTCTATGTGTAACTCGACGTCGCGCGATGACCTTTCACCGATGACCACAGGCGCGAAGTCTATCCACCGATGACCTCTCCCGCGAAGGCTATCCACCGATGACCTCTCGTGCGAGGGCCATCCACCGATGACCTCTCGCGCGAAGGCTATCCACCGATGACCTCTCACGCGAAGACAATCCACCGATGACCCCTCGCGCGAAGACAATCCACCGATGACCTCTCGCTGGCGAACGACCGATGTCTCCCCCTGGCAAAGCCCGCATGCCTCTCGCGCCCTGGCAATGCCCGCATGCCTCGCGCCCTGGCGATGCCCGCATGCCTCTCGCGCCCTGGCAATGCCCGCATGCCTCTCGCCCGCGCGATGCCTGCATGCCTCGCGCCCTGGCGACGTCCACATGCCTCGCGCCCTGGCGATGCCTGCATGCCTCGCGCCCTGGCGCTCATGTGTAGCAGGCGACCGGCGATCATGTACTACTAGGCGATCTCATAGTCTTCCAAACTACACTTTCCTTCCTTTTGATTTTAAATAAAGACATACTTAGAATTCATTTAAAATATATCTCTTTTATTCCAATTTAATTTTACAGGTCCTTACATTCTCCCCATCAAGAAAAATTTTCGTCCCCGAAAATTGAATTACAAGGAAAAGAGGTATGGATAAGCCTCCCTCATGGGTTCTTCTAACTCCCAAGTTGAATCCCCCGATCTCTCATCCCACACCACTTTCACCATGTTGATGGTCTTGCCTCTGAGCTGTTTACTTTGCTGATCGTCAATCCTGACTGGTTTTGGTTCAAAGGACAAGTCATCCCTGATCTGCACATCGTCTACATCCAGCACATGACTAGGGTCTGCCATGTATTTCCTCAGTTGTGACACGTGAAAGACATTGTGCAAATTCGCTAAATGGGGAGGTAGGGCGATCTCATAAGCCACTGGACCAACCTTTCTTAAGATCTGATATGGTCCCACGAACCTAGGGGACAATTTCTTTGACCTGATCGCCCGTCCTACACCCTTGGTTGGTGTCACTTTCATGAACACGTGGTCTCCAGCAGATCTTCCAAGGATTGGATCGTTCTCTCTGACTGACCATCTGTTTGGGGATGATATGCAGAGCTCATCCTCAACTTAGTTCCCAAGCACTCTTGCAAGGTCTGCCAAAACCGTGAAGTGAACCTGGGATCTCTATCTGAAACGATGCTGGAAGGCACTCCATGCAACCTCACTATTTCTTGGATGTATAACTGTGCCAGCTTGGCCATAGGCATCTTCATATTCACTGGAAGGAAGTGGGCACTCTTCGTCAGCCTATCAATGATAACCCAGATTGCATCATGACCCTTTACCGATCTGGGTAAATGGGTGACAAAATCCATGGCGATGCTGTCCCATTTCCACTCAGGGATATCCAGTTGCTGCAACAGCCCGCCAGGTCTTTGATGCTCTACCTTCGCCTTCTGACACGTTAAGCAGGTTGCAACATACTAGGCGATGTCTCTCTTCATGCCCGACCACCAAAATGACTCCTTCAAGTCATGGTACATCTTGTTCATGCCTGGATGAAGGTTAAGGCGACTCATATGACCTTCTTCTAGGATCATCTTCTTCAACTCTTCATTTGCAGGGATGCAAATTCTGCCATTAAATCTCAAGATCCCATCATCGCCCATCACAAAGTCTCTCGCCTGATCTGTCCCTAGTGACTCCACAGTACGCTTTAGACTAGGGTCCTCCAACTGCTTATCCCTTAACATCCCAAGGAAGTCATTAGTTATAGCCAGCTTACTACAACTAATGTGATTCACGTGAAATTCTATTCCAAGGTTTAAGTCTCTGAACTGCTCGATCAGTTTCTGCTCTTCCATCATCATGGTGGCGACTTGTATTGATTTCCTACTCAAAGCATCAGCCACTACATTGGCCTTCCCTGGATGATACATGAGTTGAAAATCGTAGTCCTTTAGAAACTCCATCCACCTTCTTTGTCTCATGTTTAGTTCCTTCTGATCGAACAGATATTTCAGGCTCTTATGGTCACTGAACACCTGGAACCGAGCTCCATATAAATAGTGCCTCCAGATCTTCAAGGCAAATACCACAGCCGCCAACTCCAAATCATGCGTGGGGTAGTTTCTCTCATGAATCTTGAGTTGCCTTGAAGCATATGCAACCACTCTCTTCTCTTGCATCAAAACACATCCCAAGCCCTGATGTGAAGCGTCACAGAAGACATCAAAAGGTCTTCCTACCTCGGGGATCACCAGCACTGGAGCACTAGTCAACCTCTCCTTTAATTCCATGAAGCTCTGCTCACATCGGTCGGTCCAAGCAAAAGGTTGATCCTTGCGGGTCAGCTGTGTTAAGGGAGCCACTACCTTGGAAAAGTCCTCAATAAACCTCCGATAGTAGCCCGCCAACCCCACAAAGCTCCTTATCTCGGTGACTGTCTTTGGACGTTCCCACTGCAGCACTGCCTCTACCTTGGCTGGATCCACCGAGATCCCCTGGGCAGATATCACGTGTCCTAAGAAGTTGACTTCCTTCAGCCAGAACTCGCACTTAGAGAACTTGGCATAGAGTTGCTTCTCCCTCAGTATCTCCAATACTATCTTCAGGTGTTCCTCATGCTCTTCCTCGGTCCTTGAATAAATGAGGATGTCGTCTATGAAGACCACCACAAACTTATCCAAGAAAGGGCGAAAAATCCTATTCATGTAGTCCATGAACAGGGCTGGAGCATTGGTGACTCCAAACGGCATCACTACATACTCATAGTGCCCATACCGAGACCTAAAAGCTGTCTTTTGAACATCTTCAGCTTTTACCAAAATTTGGTGGTACCCCGATCTTAGATCAATCTTGGAGAACACCGAGGCCCCATGTATTTGATCCATCAAATCATCGATCCTAGGCAGGGGGTACTTGTTCTTGATGGTCAACTTGTTCAACTGCCTGTAATCTATACACAGCCGAGACCCTCCATCCTTCTTCTTGACTAGGAGCACTGGAGCTCCCCATGGAGATACACTGGGTCTGATGAATTGCTTCTCCAGCAACTCTTCCACTTGCTTCTTTAACTCCACTAACTCGGCTGGTGCCATCCTGTAAGGTGCCATTGACACTGGTCCAGCTCCAGGTACCAAGTCAATAGAGAATTCCACTTCTCTCTTAGGGGGTAACCCAGGTACTTCTTCTAGGAATACATCCGTGAAATCTTTCACCACGGGTATTCTGCTTACGTCGCCTTTATTCTCCACCTCCGACCGAGCGAGTATCACGAAGCACCTCGCCCCTTCTTCCAACTCTGACTGCCCTTGCTGAGCAGATATTACATCTGATCCTTGGAGGTCTGGAAACGCAATCCTCTGACTACCGCAGTCAATGAGAACGTGATTGGCAGCTAACCAATCCATTCCCAGGATAACATCTAGGTCCTGAAGAGGTAGGCAGATCAAGTTCACCTTGAATCTGCGTCCCTCTACAATCACTGGACATTCGGGGCACACTGTAGAGGTCATCACCTGTCCTGACGCAGGTGTAGAGACCAACAGTTCGAAAGGTAACCCCTTCACTAGAAGGCCCAACTCGGCTACACACAAGCTTGACACAAAGGAGTGTGTCGCTCCAGAATCAAACAAAGCTTTTACACCTCTACCAGCTATAAAACAAACACCTTGTACGAGGTTACCTGACTGAGATGCTTCTGCTCCAGACATGGCAAACACTCTCCCTGTCGCCTAAGGTCTGCTGCCTTCGTTTCTCATCTGCTGGGAGCCACTGGGTTGGGTCGCCCCATTCCTGCTAGGGCATTCTCTAGCAACGTGCCCTGTCTTTTGGCAGGCAAAACACCTTCTCTCTGAAACCTTCTTGGGGCACACGTTGGGCGTGTGTGGTTCACCACAATGGAAACACTTGGGTTTCCAAGGTTGCCGCTGCTGAAACTGGGATGACGTTGTTCCCACCCGATGTGGTGGACGCCTCGTATAGGGCTTACTTTGTGAGTGCTGTGCCTTAGCTTTCCCACTGGAAGAACCTCCTGGGTGTGACCTGATCACCCGAGAATCACCCTTCTCCAGGGTCTCCACCATCTTCGCCTTTTCTACTAAGGCGTGAAATTCCCTGATGCACATCGGGGCTATGGTCTTCTTCAGTCCATGCTTCAGCCCCTCTTCGAACTTCCTACACCTCCAGGCCTCAGAGGTCGCCTGGGTATAGAACCGGGCGAGGTACTCAAAACAAGCAGCATAGGCATTCACTGACATATCCCCCTGCTCCAACTTCAGGAACTCAGCTTCCCTCGCAAACTTGGCGCTGTCAGGGAAGTATTTCTCCAAGAACTTCACCCTGAAGCTCTCCCAATCCAATACATCCCCTCGGGCCTCCATCATCTGCTGAGCTCCCATCCACCAGAACTCAGCTTCTCCTGATAGCAGATAAGTGGCGAACAGCAATTTCTTCTCTTCAGGGCAGGAGGTCGCCCTAAAGATTTTCTCCAACTCTCTAACCCACTGATCTGCCTGGTCAGGGGTAGCATTCCCACTGAACTTGGGTGGGTTGTGCCGCATGAACTCGGTCAGTCCCATCTGTTCTTGAGGCTGACCGACGTGGGAGTTTGTCTCTGCAGATCGAGCAGTTTCCCAGTGTTGCATTGTAGCTTGATGGTTCTGAGCCATCGCTGCATTCTGCTGCTGAATGGCAGTTGCCATCATCTCGATGGCCTTGGCAATCTGGCTCATCTGTGAGGAAGGTTGGGGTGGGGTAGAAGGTCTACGTACCATCTTCTTCGTTTTTGATTCTGAATCTATTGGTTTCTATATTCCCTACAACTACAAGAATGAGATCGATCAAAAATCAATTCATTCAGGATGTACCATCTAGACCTTACAAAGGTCAGCATCTCAAAGTCATTAAGAATTTGAGTTCATCAACAGGATTATCACACTTATAACTTCAAACAAAACACCAGAACAGTTACCGGTGTGTAAACATCAATCCAAACGACCACTCCCAGTCAATTACAAGAATACTAAATAAATCACACCAGAATTCAATGTAGGCTAAACATCAAACCTTTGGAATTAAGATTAAGAATCATCTCGATCCAGTTATGAGTGTGCACCCTCATTACTTTATCAGGATCTTCTCATTCTTAATACCAAGATTTTCAATTAGAGCATACATTCGCTAAGGCACACACAAAATTTTCAATACTAAAAACGTTTTTGAAAACCTTTCACTATAGTTGTTATTTAAAACTCAAATAGATTTTATGAGCAGAAGAAACACAATGGATCCACAGCCCTCAAGTCGTCCTAAGGACGAACTGCTCTGATACCATTAATGTAACATCCCGCCAAAATAAACCATACATACATGTATAATGAAAATAAAGGTGAACAAATAATATTGAAGGATGATAATATATATATAAGTAATGAAGTTGCTCCTCTTAGGGAGTTTAATACATAACCAGTCAAATGTTTTCAAAATTTAACGAAATTCAATCAAATACAACAAGACCGGCGGTCTCCACACATGAACCGGCGATCTGGTAACAGAAGGCCCAAACAGGCGATCTGCTAGCAGGACATAAATCCGGCGATCACCACCAAGAGATAGAAAACCGGCGATCTCTTCCTCGGCGACCACTCCCTAAGGAGCTCTACATCCTGGAAGATCATCTGCTCCCGTGTAAGTTATACACGATCATCACAATTTAAAGAGAAAAACAGCCAACGAGCAAAACACGCAGGGTAAGCTAGATATTTTAAAGAGAGTTTAAATAAGAACATTAAAATCAGGGTAAGCAATTTTCAAGATATTCACGTAAAGCTATAGATTTTCTCAATACCCTTCACCTGATCGCCCAGAAATCACACATTTCACAATATTCTCGAGAGTCATTCTATTTCACAAAACTGCATCAAGTGTCTATAAATTTCAAGTTCCTCATTTCACATGTCAGACCACCACTGACCCAGCACACAAGACACTTGACACTACTTCCGGAAGACTCGTGCATTGACTAGACTCAGAGATTCCGCACCTGTCATACTAAACAGCTGTAATGTTTACCAGCTATGCGCATCAACACAATCTCAATCTCAAGTTCATCATTCTCACAGTATGACAGGGTTAATCCATATAACAGGCCGAGCTCGTTCTTTTTCACACGACTCACCCATACATACGGACCTCCTTCGACTCTCAACGCCTGAATAACTTCATCTATGTGAATTCATTATCTCAGGAGAGTCAGGATAATCTCATTATAGACATCACCGATCAATGCACATCCTACACGATCTTACACGGTATTTTCTTTCCTGAAAATACTATGCCTTGATCCCACATTCACATCATGCAACACATCTCATAACACTTAAAGGAAAGATTTCAATCACAGCAAAACTCACTCCAAGGTTCTTATTTTCGAATATCTCATTTAAATCTCATACCGTTTCAAAGCAACATCAAAAACAGGGAGTTCGTAAACAACGCCAAAACCGGCGATCTAGTTCAAAAACAGGGTATTTCGAAGTCTGCATTTAAAACCGGCGACCACGTCGCCCAAACACATAGCACAGAGCATTTTACAAGGATGAAAACGAAAACCGGCGACCACGTCGCCCTCAATTCAGAAATAGCTAAACTATGGCTTGTATTGAAAATGAAGTCTAGCTTCCCTTACCTGGACTTGCGCAAAACACCAGGAGCTCCGAAACCCAACGAAGCTTGAACAACGCCTTGGCTCTGTTTTTGCGTTTGGTTGAAGGACTTGCAGAGAACCTCCCAGGTGCTCTAATGGTGCTGCCTCTCGTCGTACTCTTGTGTGAAGATGCTAGAATCGCAGCGCGAAGGAGATATCTGGAGGAGAAGGGAGGTAACTCACTCTTTCTCTCTTTGAATGCTGTAACGTTTTTTTCTCTCAGCAGTGGGTCTCTGCATCTTAAACCAACTTATCCACCAAAAGCAGCTGCCACACCCACTCTGCAGAGAAGTCTGGGTGTACGTTTCCCTGAACAGTACGACTACAGTTGTCTCTTGCGCAGGCCAACCACTCCCTGAACAGTACTACTGAGCGTGCCTCTGCACAGGCTAACACTCTGAGGTCACTATTCTGAACCACTCTTTTTGTCTACGTGGCGCGCGTGCAGGACGTTCCATGCTGGAAGTCTGGGTCCCACCTTCTCTGTGTGTAACTCGACGTCGCGCGATGACCTTTCACCGATGACCACAGGCGCGAAGTCTATCCACCGATGACCTCTCCCGCGAAGGCTATCCACCGATGACCTCTCGTGCGAGGGCCATCCACCGATGACCTCTCGCGCGAAGGCTATCCACCGATGACCTCTCACGCGAAGACAATCCACCGATGACCCCTCGCGCGAAGACAATCCACCGATGACCTCTCGCTGGCGAACGACCGATGTCTCCCCCTGGCAAAGCCCGCATGCCTCTCGCGCCCTGGCAATGCCCGCATGCCTCGCGCCCTGGCGATGCCCGCATGCCTCTCGCGCCCTGGCAATGCCCGCATGCCTCTCGCCCGCGCGATGCCTGCTTGCCTCGCGCCCTGGCGACGTCCACATGCCTCGCGCCCGCGCGATGCCTGCATGCCTCGCGCCCTGGCGCTCATGTGTAGCAGGCGACCGGCGATCATGTACTACTAGGCGGTCTCATAGTCTTCCAAACTACACTTTCCTTCCTTTTCATTTTAAATAAAGACATACTTAGAATTCATTTAAAATATATCTCTTTTATTCCAATTTAATTTTACAGGTCCTTACAACACTGATATCTCTTCCTACATCCATGGTACTCAGGTCACCCACTACTAATATCTCATCATATGTGGGAGTATTGTAAATTCTAGGATCCTTGCATCGATTTCTATATAATCTCAATCCAAAGTCAGAATGTTCATTAGTATGTAAGACATCTTTAACTCTTCTAAAGGACTATGCAAGAACATTGTGATCATCAATCATATTCATCAAATCTGCAATCAATGAGTTATCAAATCTGGACACTTTCAGTTTGGTCCTGTACATAAAATATGATGAAGCTTTTAGTTGTTAGCAATACCACATTTTCTAAAGAAAAGCATTGTACGAACACTTACTCAAAGTTAGACATTCTGTTTTTTACTTCGTTTTGAGTATCATATATGTACAACTGTGCAAACTTAGGAGTGCTTCCACTTTCTGGTATCAAACTCCCAATTTGATGGTAATTTTGGCCATTCAAAATGAATTGTAGAGGTCCAAATCCATCATTAATTGAAGAATGTATCTTACCACCAATTGAAGTGAATGAAAACATATTGTTTTAGTTCCGAATGTTTTGTAAATAATGATTGCTTCTGCCGTCTTCACCATTCAATAAACTTTGAATCAATTAAGGAGGCTTTTGTAAAAAAGGAAGTTCAACTTTTCCCTTTTGACAACATACGAATAAATGAATTTTTGTATATGTTTGTGCTTTATCCGATCTTTCCTGATACTAAACTTCAGCCATACAATGCTCACACAGTATAGCAAGTTGTCCAAATTGAATAATTTCTAATTTAAAAAAAAAAGAATAATTAATGATGTTTTCAATAACATACAATATATAATAATGGCAAAATGACACTTTTAGTATTGTACCTTGAGTTTCAAATTTTGCATACAAATCAGAGATGAAATTGCTTTGTTCGTCATCTAATATGAAAACAAAACAAAGGTAAGATAGTGTTTAAATTATGCAAGACACTTTACATGCAAAGTGTAATAATATAAATTACCTTTGTTTGGTTCGTATTGACAATCATTGTCATAATTGAAAGGGTATTGTTTGTTTTTGGTTTTGCTATATAACATCTTATTAACTTTTGTGTGTAGTGGAGAAATTAACTGGCTCTTGCTTCCAACACATTCAATAGAGGAATGTATTTGTCCTGTAGTTCCAACACATTGAATACATATTTTAGTTCATAATAAATTGAAGAAATAGTAATTTCTAATGATAAAATTGATGTATAATTCAGAGTTTCACTTTCATTGCTAGTACCGAAAATTTTTTCTTTATTGTTGTGCAATTTCCGAGCACGTATATTTTTCCTTTTCATTCTTGCATTTTTTGAATCATGACTCTCTACCATAACTGTCAAAACGATTACATCAAGGACAAAACAAATAGTTAATACAAATACTTCACACAAAAACATACATTTTGTAAAAAGAAAAATACCTTACCATTGTTTATCTCAGATAAGGGTATCCTGTTCATAATTTTATCAACTGCATTTTTCCAATAATTTAATATGAATTAAATTTCAATTGTATATATTGCATTAATACGTGTTATAATAAAAATGACATCTTTGAAGTTGTACTTATTGCAAAACATGTCTTTGGATAAGAGTTATTGTACCTGATATGTTTTCAGTCATATTCACCTCAAGTGTTGATAATTCTGAATAATTTTCATTCATATCAATGTTTGATATACCGCGTGACACTGATATACCTGTCATTTTACTCTCAGAATGTGTGTTAAATTGTTAAAATAATTCATACAACAAAATATATGTTCATAACAATATATAACTTAAGCTTGCCATTGTTTATCTTAGATAAGTGTATTACATTCAATGAAAATATTGGATAAAACTTACTGTACCTGATATGTTTTGATTCATATTCACCTCAAGTGTTGACAATTGTGAATAATTTTCAGTCATAGAAAGTTCTGATGTTTCATGTGGTACTGATATACCTGCCATTGACATTCACATTCACATACGCATTCACCTTAACATTAACATAATATAGGAATAGAAATAGAAATTGATAACAATAGAAGGAGTCGTTTAGAAATTTTTGAGCACTTATATTTTTCCTTTTTATTCTTGCTTTTTTTGAATCATTTCTGTGCACGAGTACATATATTAGTACAAATAATTCATATAATGCATACAACAACATACATATTGAAAAAAAAAAACATATCTTACTAAAAGGTATCATGTTCACAATCTTACTTAAAATATTAACAATATATTAATGAAACTACAATTGTATAAAGAGTTATATATGAAATATGACTTCTAATAAAAATTACACCTATGGCTACTCACTTATTTGACATTTCTTATTGTACAGCAAACAAATAGACAGTGAATATGTCTTGGATAACACTTATTGTACCTGGTATGTTTTAAGTGATATTATACTCAAGTGTTGAAAATTGTGAATAATTTTAAGTTTCACTCTTATTGCTACTGCTAGAAACTTTCTATTTGTTCTTCATTAATTTCTGAGCAACTATATTTTTATTTTTCATTTTTGCATTTCGTGAATCATGTTTCTCTACCATAACTGCCAAAATGATTACATCACGTAAAAAAAAAATAGTTAGTACTAATACTTCATGCAACAACATATAAACTGTAAGGACCTGTACTTTTGAATTGGAATAAAAAGAGTTATATTTTAAATGAATTCTATATATGTTTTATTTAAAATAAAAAGGAAGGAAAGTGTAGCCTAGTAGTGCATGATCGCCGGTCGCCTGCAACACATGAGCGCCAGGGCGCGAGGCATGCAGGCATCGCGCGGGCGAGAGGCATGCGGGCATCGCCAGGGCGCGAGGCATGCGGGCATTACCAGGGCGCGAGGCATGAGGGCGTCGCCAGGGATAGACATCGGTCATCTCCCAGAGGGAGACATCGGTCGTCTTCCAGGGCGAGGGAGACATCGGTCGTCTTCCAGGGCGAGGGAGACATCGGTCATTCTCCAGGATGAGTCAGCGGTGGAAAGTTGTCGCGCGATGACGAGCTTCACACAGATAAAGTGGGACCCAGACTCCCAGTGATGTGAATTCAAGAACATAATATGAAAAGTTCTTGACATTCTTAGGAGACATCTTGAGTTGGTCATATGAGAGGCACTTTCTCTTAGAATTGGATCAATGTTCTAAGACAAGAACTCACCAAAACTAATGCCAAAACACAATCTCAATTAGACGTTCCATCTATTGTCAAATTGAACCGATTGAAATACAAGAAAAAGGAAAAGAAACAGAACATAGGTGCTGGAAAATGAAAAATGCTGGACAGATTTGAAATAGGAACAAAAAACACCGAATAGAATTGCAAGATAAGAACAAAATAGGAAATGGAATGGAGAATGGATTAGAAGACTTATGAAGATGAGACTTGGAGATGATCTCGCCACTTGAAGGTTGGATTGCTTCAAGATAAGAGTGTGATGCTGCCACTTGAGTTCCAAGAGCTCTCAAGATGAAGCAAGGAAGAAGAGACACACAAGTGCTCACAAATGCTCTCAAAAAATGAGTAGAATTTTCTTACTAATAATTTCCAATCTGCATATACAAGGGGCAGCACCTCTATTTATATTTTTTAGGTGCTGAAATGCAAGCTAAAAGAAACCAAAATTCCCCCCAAATTCAAATGAAAAATGGCGCCTAACAAGACATGAGGAAAGTGTGATTTCTTTTCTCACTTTGGCACCTCCTATTTTAACTTCTACACCTATTTACTCACGCACCCCCCTCCTAATGCTCCTAACTAAAAAAAAAAAAACCTAAAGATGCTTTCACACAAGAGGTTTCTCATGTTTTCCTCTAAGCACCTTCACATAATGAAATTGCAAAAAGGGAAAATAAACGTCCCCTAGCTCCTAATATTTTGAACATGCTTCTTGTGATCCTTTGAGGTTGACTTTGATCTTCATGATGTTTGGCCTCCATGTCCTCTTGAGCTTGATCTCCATCATACTCCCCGAGTTGGAGAGAATTCGACCACGAATTCTGGAGACCTACAGAAAAAGGAGTTAGATCGCTGACATTAAAAGTATGACTACCTAAGAATGTATCAGGCATATCTAACTCATAAGCATTGTCATTAATCCTCTTGAGGATTTGGAAAGGTCCATCTCCGCGAGGCATAAGTTTGGACTTCCTTTGAGTAGGAAAACGATCCTTCCTTAAATGAAGCCAAACCCAATCACCTTCATCAAAGACCAATGCTTTTCTCCTTTGGTTGGCAAGTTCCGCATACTTGCCAACCTTCTTCTCAATTCTCTTCTTGATGTCTTTATGCAAAGTTTTCACAAAAGAAGCCTTTTCATCACCATCTTTGCACAAAACATCCTCAAGAAGGGGAATAGGAAGAAGATCAAGAGGTGTTAAGGGATTAAACCCATAGACAACCTCAAAAGGAGAATGAGAAGTGGTAGAATTTACTACACGGTTATATGCAAACTCAACATGAGGTAGTAAATTCTCCCATACTCTAGGGTTTCCCGAAATAAAGCATCTCAATAGTTGACCCAATGTTCTATTAACCACTTCGGTTTGACCATCAGTTTGTGGGTGACAAGTGGTAGAAAATAAAAGCTTAGTACCAAGCTTGCCCCACAAGGTCTTCCAAAAATGACTCAAGAACTTGGGGTCTCTATCGGACACAATAGTCCTAGGTATCCCATGCAAGCGAACCACTTCTTGGAAGAAGAGGTTTGCTATATGACATGCATCATCCACTTTGTGGCAAGGAATAAAGTGAGCCATCCTTGAAAAACGATCCACTACCACAAAAATGGAGTCCTTTCCCTTTGATGTCTTGGGTAATCCTAAGATGAAATCCATAGAAATATCAACCCAAGGCATTGAAGGAATAGGAAGGGGAGTATACAAACCATGGGGATGCATCCTAGATTTAGCTTTGCGGCAAGCTATGCATTTATCACACAAACTATGAACATGTTTATGCATATGAGGCCAAAAGAAATGTTCATGCAACACATCCAAAGTTTTAGCGACCCCAAAATGTCCCATCAAACCCCCTTCATGTGCTTCTCTAACAAGAGATGATCTAATAGAACCATGAGGAACACAAAGACGTTTTCCTTTAAAAAGAAATCCATTTTGTATAAAAAAATCTTTGTGTCCTCCCTTAAGACACTCTTGAAAGATTTGAGAAAAATCAAGGTCATCATGATAAAGATCCTTAATGTGATCAAAGCCAAGAAATTGAGATCCCAAAATGTTTAGCAAAGTATATCTTCTAGAAAGTGCATCCGCCACAATGTTTACTTTGCCTTGCTTGTGCTTGATCACATAAGGAAATTGCTCAAGGAATTCTACCCATTTGGCGTGCCTCTTGTTGAGCTTGTTTTGGCTTTTCAAATATTTAAGAGATTCATGATCACTATGGATCACAAACTCTTTAGGAAAAAGATAATGTTGCCAAGTATGCAAAGCTCTAACAAGTGCATATAACTCTTTATCATAGGTAGAATAGTTGAGATGACTACCTTTCAATTTCTCACTAAAATAGGCTATGGGGTGGCCCTCTTGAAGGAGGACAGCCCCAATACCTATATTGGAAGCATCACACTCTATCTCAAATGTCTTAGTGAAATTAGGAAGGGCCAATATGGGAGCATTAGTCAATCTTTCTTTTAAAATCTCAAAAGCTTTTTGTTGTGCTTCTCCCCATTGAAAGACCACATCCTTTTTCACTATGTCATTGAGTGGTGCGGCAATTGTACCAAAGTTAGGTACAAAGCGTCTATAGAAAGACGCAAGTCCATGGAAACTTCGGACTTCATTGATGTTTGAAGGTGTAGGCCAATTTTGAATGGCCACCACCTTAGCTTGGTCCACATGGACCCCCTTACAACTCACAACAAACCCTAGGAATTCTATATGATCAAGAGCAAACATACATTTAGCAAGGTTAGCATACAAATGTTCCTTCCTAAGGGTTTCTAAAACTTTCCTAACATGCAACCTATGTTCATTCAAAGATAAGCTATAAATGAGAATATCATCAAAATAAACAACAACAAACTTACCAATGAAAGGTCTTAACACATGATGCATGAGGCGCATGAAAGTACTTGGTGCTTTGGTCAAGCCAAAAGGCATAACCAACCATTCATAGAGACCAAAGTTGGTCTTAAAAGCCGTCTTCCATTCATCACCCGGTTTGATACGGATTTGATTGTAGCCGCTTTTAAGATCAATCTTTGAAAATATTTTAGAACCATGCAACTCATCCAACAAGTCATCAAGCCTAGGTATGGGATGCCTATACTTAATTGTTATGTTGTTTATGGCCCTACAATCTGAACACATCCTCCATGATCCATCTTTCTTAGGCACTAGGATGACAGGCATAGCACACGGGCTCATACTATCTTGGACCCACCCTTTCTCTATTAAGGCTTCTACTTGTTGGCGAATTTCCATGGTGTCACTTGGATTGGTCCTATAGGCTGGACGATTTGGTAAAGAAGAGCCCGGTATCAAATCAATTTGGTGCTCAATCCCTCGCAAAGGTGGAAGTCCTTTTGGAGGATCTTGAAACACATCTTGAAACTCTTCTACCAACTTTTCCAAACTATGAGGACTATCAACAAGTGGTTCTATCTTAAGAGTTCTAGGGATGGCTAAGAAAAGAGGATGGTGTGCCACTAATTCCCTATGAAGCTCATGCCTAGACACAAGGAGTGTAGGCTTGGAACTCTTATCCTTTTTATCTTTTTTAGCTTTTCCCTCTGTTTCACTCTCCCTCTTTTTCTTCATTAAGATTTGGTCCTCATGGACTTCTCTAGGAGAGAGAGATTTTAGAGTAATCTTGTGACCATGGAAATCAAAAGAAATTTTGTTGGAAAAACCATCATGTAAAATTTTTCGATCATATTGCCAAGGCCTTCCCAAAAGCACATGTGTGGCTTCCATGGGCACAACATCACACAAGACCTCATCTTTGTATTTTCCAATAGAGAAATGGATGAGGACTTGCCTATTCACAACTATTTCTCCTACTTCACTAAGCCATTGCAACTTATAGGGTTGGCTATGAGAGATGGTAGGCAAGCCAAGCTTATCTACAACTCTTGTACTAGCTACGTTTGCACAACTACCCCCATCCACTATCAAGGAGCATATGTTGTTTTGAATAAGACATCTTGTATGAAAAATATTTGCCCTTTGACTTTCATCAAAGGGTTGTGAAACTTGACCAAGAAGTCTTCTCACAACCAACAAGTCTCCTTGTAAGGGACTCTCACTCTCATTCCCACTAGATGCACTTGAATGTGAAGAATGCCTAGGTGTATCCGAATCATGCTCACTCATAATAATGCCATTATGCATGTACATGTTCCTTTTAGAAGGACAATTTGAAGCAATATGACCATAACCCAAACACTTAAAGCATTTCTTACTAGACGTTTTGATTGGTGACTTAGGCCTAGAAGTAGATGGCTTAGATTCCTTGGGTTTGAAAGAGGAATCTTGGGAAGGAAATTTTGAAAAAGATTTTTTATTTCTCCAAGACTTGTTATAGTAGCCATCATTGGAAGAGTTTTTAAAAGAATTTTTCTTAGCAAGTTGGGCTTCCACCTTCATTGCTAAGTGAACTAAAGATCCCAATGATGAGTACTCTTGCAATTCCACAATATCTTGAATATCCTTCCTAAGTCCACTAATAAACCTAGCAATCATGGCTTCCTCACTTTCTTCTAATTCAATTTTAAGCACAAGTGTTTCAAGCTCTTTGAAATATTCATCCACATTTAGCGTGCCTTGTTGAAACCGTTGGAGTTTCAACATAAGGTCTTTCCTAAAATGTGGAGGCACAAACCTAGCGCGCATTTGATATCTTAAAGTGTTCCAAGAGTCCACGGGAGGACTCTTGTGATATATAATGTCCTTTACAAGTCCATGCCACCATTTCATGGCATAATCACTAAATTCTAATGTAGCTAGCTTAATTTTGTGCTCCTCTTGAACCTCATGAATCTCAAAGATTTGCTCACACTTGGCTTCCCAATCTAAATATACATTTGGATCACTAGAGCCATTGAAACAAGGAAGCTTGACCGAAGGTAGCCTAGCCTTTGCATCTTGGTAGTAGCCATTGCCATGGTGAGGTCTCTCCCGTTGATTGTAATGTCTTTGGTCATGCATTTGGGATGGAGTCCTTCTTCTCCTATGATCCTCTTCACGGCCATTGTCATTGGATGAAGCTCTTGTGGAATGCCTTGGGGAATGGTGTCCATCATGAATAGAAGGGGATGGCCGAGATTGTTGCAACGCCATTGCTTGCAACCTTTCTTCCAAGCGTCTAATAGTTCTTTGTGCCTCATGTAATTCACCAATGAGTGAGGCCTTGGAAGGAGAGGGCTGTTTGTAGGATGCATCACTAGAAAATCCTGCCATTGTAATTAAAAAAAATAAAAACAGCAAAGGTACCAAAACAGCAAACAAGTTAAGAATTAAAATTGCAAAAACAGCAACTGTGGTAATGAATCTGCCAAAGAGAATGGAGGAAGAAAAATGTCACTCTCAAAGAAAATAAGGTCCTTTCACCAAGCTGATCTTGAAGCCTTGGAAACCTCAAATGAAAAATGTCACAGCAAGCACACCAATCTTTGAAGGCAACACCACAAAACCAAAGAAAGAAGAAAGACAATCAAGAAAAGGTATAAAGAAGGAAAGGCAATGCAAAAGGAATACAAGATTGATGACAAACACAAAGAATAGAGAACAAAAGACAAGCAAGAAAAATAAGGAACTCAATGAGAAAGTAGGCACACAAAAGAATACTTAAAGAAAGGCACTAGAGTAGATGAAGAAAACAAAAATTAGCTACTGGAAAAAAATTTCTATGCAAACTGTGCGTGAGATTCATTGATTAATCTGGAAAGATATACAGCGAACTGGACTATCAAATTTTAACCACACAAACTTCAAGATGTTAACTCAAAAATGGCACTGGAATTATGTAAAAACAGTAAGCCAATTGAGAGAAATAAATTTTTCAAAATCGCTGCCCGATTACCGTATTTTTTTCGGCAGGAATGTACACTTTTCGTATTTTATTTATCATATTTTTTGTACGTTGAATTTTATTGTACTTCTTTTTTCTATTCTTTTCTAACACTTTGAGGATCACAAATCCAGAATTTCAGAAATTTCCAGTGAGTAAATCAATTGCAATAAGCAAAAACAGTAAGCACTTGTTTTCAGAAACAGAGGAATCCTAAGAGGAATGAAAAACAGAATTATGAACTAGCAAAGACATAATGGAAATTGTGTAATAGAACTTGTATAGGTCTAAACTACAAGTATGAACTCAATCTAAAACAGAAAATGCACAAAGGATCAAGCAATAAACTCAAAAACAGAATGTAAACCAAAGCAAGAAACAATCAAAGCAATAAAAGTACTACTAGAAGTAATGACAATTATGGAATAACATGACTTAAGACAAAACTTGACATGATTACAAAATTAAAAGACATATCACAAGATATAACAAGTGAAAGGAAGCTTAAGGTCAGCTCTAGGAAGGAGAATGCCATTCCAAAAGAGCAACCAAACTCATATGAACAATGAGTGCCATAAACCTTTTCACAAACACTTGGTGGAACAAAAGAAAAACAGCAAGAAAACTCAAAGCAAGCCTAAAAACAGAATTGAAAACACAAGATGATAGAGCTCTTGAATTAAAGTGCAACACAACTCAAAAATTAAACAAGAACACACCTAAACTCTAGATACCACATGATGTGAATTCAAGAACATAATATGAAAAGTTCTTGACATTCTTAGGAGACATCTTGAGTTGGTCATATGAGAGGCACTTTCTCTTAGAATTGGATCAATGTTCTAAGACAAGAACTCACCAAAACTAATGCCAAAACACAATCTCAATTAGACGTTCCATCTATTGTCAAATTGAACCGATTGAAATACAAGAAAAAGGAAAAGAAACAGAACATAGGTGCTGGAAAATGAAAAATGCTGGACAGATTTGAAATAGGAACAAAAAACACCGAATAGAATTGCAAGATAAGAACAAAATAGGAAATGGAATGGAGAATGGATTAGAAGACTTATGAAGATGAGACTTGGAGATGATCTCGCCACTTGAAGGTTGGATTGCTTCAAGATAAGAGTGTGATGCTGCCACTTGAGTTCCAAGAGCTCTCAAGATGAAGCAAGGAAGAAGAGACACACAAGTGCTCACAAATGCTCTCAAAAAATGAGTAGAATTTTCTTACTAATAATTTCCAATCTGCATATACAAGGGGCAGCACCTCTATTTATATTTTTTAGGTGCTGAAATGCAAGCTAAAAGAAACCAAAATTCCCCCCAAATTCAAATGAAAAATGGCGCCTAACAAGACATGAGGAAAGTGTGATTTCTTTTCTCACTTTGGCACCTCCTATTTTAACTTCTACACCTATTTACTCACGCACCCCCCTCCTAATGCTCCTAACTAAAAAAAAAAAAACCTAAAGATGCTTTCACACAAGAGGTTTCTCATGTTTTCCTCTAAGCACCTTCACATAATGAAATTGCAAAAAGGGAAAATAAACGTCCCCTAGCTCCTAATATTTTGAACATGCTTCTTGTGATCCTTTGAGGTTGACTTTGATCTTCATGATGTTTGGCCTCCATGTCCTCTTGAGCTTGATCTCCATCACCCAGCATGAAACGTCCTGCACGCGCGCCACGTAAACAAAAAGGGTGGTTCAGAGTGGTGACATCAGAATGTTGGCATGCGCAGGAGACACTCGCGGTCGTACTGTTCAGGGCAGTGGTTGGCATGCACCAGAGACAACAGTGGTCGTACTGTTCAGGGCAGTGGTTGGCATGCACAAGAGACAACAATGGTCGTACTGTTCAGGGCAGTGGTTGTCAGGCTTTCCTGCAAGAGGGGTGGCAGCAGCAGCATACATGGACAGGTAGGCTTGGATTCAAAAGCCACTGCGGGAAGGCAAAGAGCGTTACAGACTCAAGAGTGTTAGAGTGAGTGCAAACTTCCTCCTTCCCTTCTTCTCTCCTTTGCGTTGTGACTCAGGCCACCTCAAGCATCAGTGCGACAAGCGACGTTTGCCCTTAGAGCACCTAAGAAGTTCTCTGCAAGTTCTACAAACCAGGCACTGAAAACAGAGCTAAGGCATCCTTCAAGCTCGGTGGGTTTTGAGCTCTCGGTGTTTTGCGCAAGTCCAGGTAAGGGAAGCTAGCCTTCATTTTCAATACAAGCCATAGATTAGCTGTTTCTGAAGTAAGGGCGACGTGGTCGCCAGTTTCCTGTTTCTTTTCGCAATGCTCTGTTCTATGTGGTTGGGCGACGTGGTCGCCGGTTTTAAATACGGATTTCGAACTCCCCTGTTTTTGGTATTGTTTGAAGCTGTTTGAGATTTAAATGTGAAATACATGTGATATTCGAAAATCTGAACCTTTGAAATGACTGTTGCTGTGGTTGGAATCATTCTTTTGAGTGGTATGATGTGTGGAATGTCGTGAATGTGGATCAAGACATAGTATTTTCAGGAAAGGAAATACCGTGTTGAGATTTGGTTGTGAAGTGTATTGATCTGTGAGTATCCTGTGAATGAGGCGATCCTGACTCTACTGAGGTAATGGAATCATATAGAGGAAGTTACTCAGTTGGTGAGAGTCGAAGGAGGTTCATATGAATGGGTGAGTCGTGTGAAAAAGAACGAGCTCGGCCTGTCTTATGGATTAACCCTGTCATACTGTGAGAGTGATGAATTGAGATCGTGATTGTGTTGATGCGCATGGCTGTGGAAACATTCCAGCCAATGAAGTATGACAGGTGCATGTCTCTGGATGCTAGGTTCAACGCACGAGTCTTCCGGAAGTGGTGTCAAGTGTCTTGTGTGATGAGTTAGTGAAGTCTGACGTGAGAAATGAGAAACTTTGAATTGATAGACACTTGATATATGTTGTGATTTTAATGACCTTCGAGGAATCGTGCAATATGTGTTTAATTGATGGTTTACGTGGGTATCTTGAATTTGTTTTACCTTGATTTTAAAGTTCATATCTAAGTCTTTTTAAGTGTCTAGCTTACCCTGTGTTTCTTTTGTGTTGTGTTTGACCTTTTCTTAAACCTGTAATGATCGTGTATAATTTACACGGGAGCAGATGATGTTGCAGGAAGTAGAGCTCCTTAGTGAATTGTCGCTGGAAGGAGATCGCCTGTTTTCTACATCTGTTGGGCGATCACCCCTTTTACTGCTTTCTGATAGGAGATCGCCTTTATGATAGGAGATCGCCCTTCTAATAGGAGATCGCCCTTCTGTCAGGAGATCGCCTATCTTTCTATTGTATTGTATTTTGTTTACGTTTTACTGGAAAAGTGATCGTATTTGTATTAAACTCCCTGTGAGGAGAAACTTTATTTACATATATAAAATTTTGTTCACTTCAATCTATTTGTTACTTTTATTTTCATTATATAAATATGAATAGTATTTTTGGCGGGATGTTACATTAATGGTATCAGAGCAGTTCGTCCTTAGGATGACCTGAGGGCTGTGGATCCATTGTGTTTCTTCTGCTCATGAAATTTATTTGAGTTTAAAATAACAACTATAGTGAAAGGTTTTCAAACGTTTTTGTATTGAAATTTTGTGTGTGCTTTGGTGAATATATGCTCTAACTGAAAATCTTAGTATTAAGAATGAGAAGGTCTTGATAGAGTAGTGAGGGTGCACACTCATAACTGGATCGAGATGATTCTCAATCTTAATTCCAAAGGTTTGATGTTTAGCATACCTTGAATTCTGGTGTGATTTACTTCATTTTATTGAGTATTTTCGTATTGATTGAAAGTGGTTGTTTGGATTGATGATTGTATACCAGTAGCTATTCTGGTGTTTTGCTTAAGTTTATAAGCGCTATGATTCTGTTGATGAGCTCAAATTCTTGATGACTTTGAGATGTTGACCTTTGTAAGGTCAAGATGTTACCTCCTGAATGAATTGATTTCTTATCGATCTCATTCTTGTAGTTGTAGGGAATATAGAAACCTGTAGTTTCAAATCTGAAACGAAGAGAGATGGCACGTAGACCTTCTACCCCTCCCTAACCTTCTTCGGAGATGAGCCAGATTGCTAAGGCTATCGAGATGATGGCAACTGCCATCCAACAACAGAATGCAGCGATGGCTCAGAACCATCAAGCTACAATGCACCACTGGGAAACTGCTCGGTCGGCTGAAACAAATTCTCACGCCAGTCAGCCTCAAGAACGGATGGGACTGACTGAGTTCATGAGGCACAACCCACCCAAGTTTAGTGGGAATGCTACCCCTGATCAGGCAGATCAATGGGTCAGAGAGTTGGAGAAAATCTTTAGGGCGACCTCCTGCCCTGAAGAGAAGAAGTTGGTGTTCGCCACCTTTTTGCTACATGGGGAAGCTGAGTTCTGGTGGATGGGAGCTCAGCAGATGATGGAGGCCCGAGAGGATGTGTTGGACTGGGAGAGCTTCAGGGTGAAGTTCCTGGAGAAATACTTCCCAGACAGCGCAAGGTTTGCGAGGGAAGCTGAGTTCCTAAAGTTGGAGCAGGGGGATATGTCTGTGAACGCCTATGCTGCTCGGTTTGAGTATCTCGCCCGATTCTACACCCAGGCGACCTCTGAGGCTTGGAGGTGTAGGAAGTTTGAAGAGGGACTGAAGCATGGGCTGAAGAGGACCATAGCCCCGATGTGCATCAGGGAATTTCACGCCTTAGTAGAGAAGGCGAAGATGGTTGAGACCCTGGAAAAGGGTGATTCTCGGGTGATCAGGTCACACCCAGGGAGTTCTTCCAGTGGGAAGGCTAAGGTGCAGCACCCACAAAGCAAGCCTTATGCGAGACCTCCACCACGTCGGGCGGGAGCAGCGTCACCCCAGATTCAGCAGCAACAACCTTGGAAACCCAGATGCTTCACGTGCCAAAAGATGGGGCACATTTCTAGAGATTGCCCAAGCAGGAATGGTGCGACTCAACCCAGCAGTTCTCAGCAGTTGAGGAACGAAGGCAGCAGACCTCAGGCAACAAGGAGAGTGTTTGCCATGTCAGGAGCAGAAGCGTCTCAGTCAGGTAACCTCGTGCAAGGTGTTTGTTTTATAGCTGGTAGAGGTGTAAAAGCCTTGTTTGATTCTGGAGCGACACACTCCTTTGTGTCAAGCATGTGTGTAGCCGAGTTGGGCCTTCTAGTGAAGGAGTTACCTTTCAAACTGTTGGTCTCTACACCTGCTTCAGGACAGGTGTTGACCTCTACAGTTTGCCTTGAATGTCCAGTGATAGTAGAGGGACGCAGATTCAAAGTGAACTTGATCTGTCTACCTCTTCAGGACCTGGATATTATCCTGGGAATGGATTGGCTAGCTGCCAATCACGTTCTCATAGACTGCGGTAGTCAGAAAATAGCGTTTCCAGACCTCCAAGAGCCAGAGGTGATATCAGCTCAGCACGGGTTGTCGGAGTTGGAAAGAGGGGCGAGGTGCTTCGTGATGCTAGCTCGGTTGGAAGTGAAGAATGAAGGGGACGTAAGCAGAATCCATGTGGTGAAAGAATTCATGGACGTATTTCCAGAAGAAGTACCTGGGTTACCCTCTAAGAGAGAAGTGGAATTCTCCATTGATTTAGTGCCTGGAGCTGGACCAGTGTCAATGGCACCTTACAGGATGGCACCAGCCGAGTTGGTGGAACTAAAGAAGCAAGTGGAAGAATTATTGAAGAAACAATTCATCAGACCCAGTGTATCTCCATGGGGGGCTCCAGTGCTCCTAGTTAAGAAGAAGGATGGAGGGTCTCGGCTGTGTATAGATTACAGGCAGTTGAACAAGTTGACCATCAAGAACAAGTACCCCCTACCTAGGATTGATGATTTGATGGATCAAATACATGGAGCCTCGGTGTTCTCCAAGATTGATCTGAGATCGGGGTACCACCAAATTTTGGTTAAAGCTGAAGATGTGCAAAAGACAGCTTTTAGGTCTCGGTATGGGCACTATGAGTATGTGGTGATGCCGTTTGGAGTAACCAATGCTCCAGCTCTGTTCATGGACTACATGAATAGGATTTTTCGCCCTTTCTTGGATAAGTTTGTGGTGGTCTTCATTGATGACATACTCATTTATTCAAGGACCGAGGGAGAACATGAAGAACAGCTGAGGACAGTATTGGAAATACTGAGGGAGAAGCAACTCTATGCCAAGTTCTCTAAGTGTGAGTTTTGGCTGAAGGAAGTCAACTTCTTGGGACACGTGATATCTGCCTAGGGGATCTCGGTGGATCCAGCCAAAGTGGAGGCAGTGCTTCAATGGGAACGTCCTAAGACAGTTACTGAAATAAGGAGTTTTGTGGGCCTAGCTGGCTACTATCGGCGGTTTATTGAGGACTTTTCCAAGGTAGTGGCTCCTTTAACACAACTGACCCGCAAGGATCAACCTTTTGCTTGGACCGACCGATGTGAGCAGAGCTTCAAGGAACTAAAGGAAAGGTTGACTAGTGCTCTAGTGCTGGTGATCCCAGAGGTAGGAAGACCTTTTGAGGTCTACTGTGATGCTTCACATCAGGGTTTGGGATGTGTTTTGATGCAAGAGAAAAGAGTGGTTGCATATGCTTCAAGGCAACTCAAGGTTCATGAGAGGAACTACCCTACGCATGATTTGGAGTTGGCGGCTGTGGTGTTTGCCTTGAAGATCTGGAGACACTATTTATATGGAGCTCGGTTCCAGGTGTTCAGTGACCATAAGAGCCTGAAATACCTGTTCGATCAGAAGGAACTAAACATGAGACAAAGAAGGTGGATGGAGTTTCTAAAGGACTACGATTTTCAACTCATGTATCATCCAGGGAAGGCCAATGTAGTGGCAGATGCCTTGAGTAGAAAATCAGTACAAGTAGCCACCATGATGATGGAAGAGCAAAAACTGATCGAGCAATTCAGAGACTTAAACCTTGGGGTAGAATTCCACGTAAATCACATTAGTTGTAGTAAGCTGGCTATAACTAATGACTTCCTTGGAATGATAAAGGACAAGCAGTTGGAGGACCCTAGTCTGAAGCGTACTGTGGAGTCACTAGGGACCGACCAGGCTAAAGGCTTTGTGATGGGCAATGATGGGATCTTGAGATTTGAGGGCAGGATTTGCATACCTGCAAATGAAGAGTTGAAGAAGATGGTCCTAGAGGAAGGTCACAAGAGTCGCCTTAGCCTACATCCAGGCATGAACAAGATGTACCATGACTTGAAGGAGTCATTTTGGTGGTCAGGCATGAAGAGAGACATCGCCCAGTATGTTACTACCTGTTTGACGTGTCAGAAGGCAAAGGTAGAGCATCAAAGGCCTGGCGGGTTGTTACAGCCATTGGATATCCCTGAGTGGAAATGGGACAGCATTGCCATGGATTTTGTCACCCATTTACCCAGATCGGTAAAGGGCCATGATGCAATCTGGGTCATCACTGATCGGCTGACGAAGAGTGCTCACTTTCTCCCAGTGAACATGAGGATGCCTATGACCAAGTTGGCACAGTTGTACATCAAAGAAATAGTGAGGTTGCATGGAGTGCCCTCCAGCATTGTTTCGGATAGGGATCCCAGGTTCACTTCGCGGTTTTGGCAAACCTTACAAGATTGCTTGGGAACTAAGTTGAGGATGAGCTCTGCATATCATCCCCAACAGATGGTCAGTCAGAGAGAACGATCCAGTCCTTGGAAGATCTGCTGAGGACGTGTGTCTTGGATCAATTGGGGAATTGGGACGAGGTGTTGCCACTGGTGGAGTTTACCTATAATAACAGTTATCACGCTAGTATTGGGATGGCACCATATGAAGCCCTGTATGGGAGGAAATGTAGAACTCCCTTATGTTGGTACCAGGAGGGCGAAGCAGTCTTGGTTGGGCCAGAGTTGATTCAGCAGACGACCGAGAAGGTGCAACAGATACAAAGCAGAATGAAGGCTTCTCAAAGTAGGCAGAAGTCATATGCAGACCAGAGGAGAAAGCCTTTGGAGTTTGCTGCTGGAGACCATGTGTTTATGAAAGTGACACCAACCAAGGGTGTAGGACGGGCGATCAGACCGAAGAAGTTGTCCCCTAAGTTCGTGGGACCATATCAGATCTTAAGGAGGATTGGCCCAGTAGCTTATGAGATCGCCCTGCCTCCCCATTTAGCGAATCTGCACAATGTCTTTCACGTATCACAGCTGAGGAAGCACATGGCAGACCCTGGTCATGTGCTGGAAGTGGACGACGTGCAGATCAGGGATGACTTATCCTTTGAGGCGAAACCAGTCAGGATTGACGATCGTCAAAGTAAACAGCTCAGAGGCAAGACCATCAACATGGTGAAAGTGGTGTGGGATGAGCGATCGGGTAATTCAACTTGGGAGTTAGAAGAACCCATGAGAGAAGCCTATCCATACCTCTTTTCCTTGTAACTCAATTTTCGAGGACGAAAATTTTTCTTGTTGGGGAGAATGTAAGGACCTGTACTTTTGAATTGGAATAAAAAGAGTTATATTTTAAATGAATTCTATATATATTTTATTTAAAATAAAAAGGAAGGAAAGTGTAGCCTAGTAGTGCATGATCGCCGGTCGCCTGCAACACATGAGCGCCAGGGCGCGAGGCATGCAGGCATCGCGCGGGCGAGAGGCATGTGGGCATCACCAGGGCGCGAGGCATGCGGGCATTACCAGGGCGCGAGGCATGAGGGCGTCACCAGGGATAGACATCGGTCGTCTCCCAGAGGGAGACATCGGTCGTCTTCCAGGGCGAGGGAGACATCGGTCGTCTTCCACGGCGAGGGAGACATCGGTCGTTCTCCAGGATGAGTCAGCGGTGGAAAGTTGTCGCGCGATGACGAGCTTCACACAGATAAAGTGGGACTCAGACCCCCAGCATGAAACGTCCTGCACGCGCGCCACGTAGACAAAAAGGGTGGTTCAGAGTGGTGACATCAGAATGTTGGCATGCGCAGGAGACACTCGCGGTCGTACTGTTCAGGGCAGTGGTTGGCATGCACCAGAGACAACAGTGGTCGTACTATTTAGGGCAGTGGTTGGCATGCACAAGAGACAACAATGGTCGTACTGTTCAGGGCAGTGGTTGTCAGGCTTTCCTGCAAGAGGGGTGGCAGCAGCAGCATACGTGGATAGGTAGGCTTGGATTCAAAAGCCACTGCGGGAAGGCAAAGAGCGTTACAGACTCAAGAGTGTTAGAGTGAGTGCAAACTTCCTCCCTCCCTTCTTCTGTCCTTTGCGTTGTGACTCAGGCCACCTCAAGCATCAGTGCGACAAGCGACGTTTGCCCTTAGAGCACCTAAGAAGTTCTCTGCAAGTTCTACAAACCAGGCACTGAAAACAGAGCTAAGGCATCCTTCAAGCTCGGTGGGTTTTGAGCTCTCGGTGTTTTGCGCAAGTCCAGGTAAGGAGCTAGCCTTCATTTTCAATACAAGCCATAGATTAGCTGTTTCTAAAGTAAGGGCGACGTGGTCGCCAGTTTCCTGTTTCTTTTCGCAATGCTCTGTTCTATGTGGTTGGGCGACGTGGTCGCCGGTTTTAAATACGAATTTCGAACTCCCCTGTTTTTGGTATTGTTTGAAGCTGTTTGAGATTTAAATGTGAAATACATGTGATATTCGAAAATCTGAACCTTTGAAATGACTGTTGCTGTGGTTGGAATCATTCTTTTGAGTGGTATGATGTGTGGAATGTCGTGAATGTGGATCAAGACATAGTATTTTCAGGAAAGGAAATACCGTGTTGAGATTTGGTTGTGAAGTGTATTGATCTGTGAGTATCCTGTGAATGAGGCGATCCTGACTCTGCTGAGGTAATGGAATCATATAGAGGAAGTTACTCAGTTGGTGAGAGTCGAAGGAGGTTCATATGAATGGGTGAGTCGTGTGAAAAAGAACGAGCTTGGCCTGTCTTATGGATTAACCCTGTCATACTGTGAGAGTGATGAATTGAGATCGTGATTGTGTTGATGCGCATGGCTGTGGAAACATTCCAGCCAATGAAGTATGACAGGTGCATGTCTCTGGATGCTAGGTTCATCGCACGAGTCTTCCGGAAGTGGTGTCAAGTGTCTTGTGTGATGAGTCAGTGAAGTCTGACATGAGAAATGAGAAACTTTGAATTGATAGACACTTGATATATGTTGTGATTTTAATGACCTTCGAGGAATCGTGCAATATGTGTTTAATTGATGGTTTACGTGGGTATCTTGAATTTGTTTTACCTTGATTTTAAAGTTCATATCTAACTCTTTTTAAATGTCTAGCTTACCCTGTGTTTCTTTTGTGTTGTGTTTGGCCTTTTCTTAAACCTGTAATGATCGTGTATAATTTACACGGGAGCAGATGATGTTGCAGGAAGTAGAGCTCCTTAGTGAATTGTCGCTGGAAGGAGATCGCCTGTTTTCTACATCTGTTGGGCGATCACCCCTTTTACTGCTTTCTGATAGGAGATCGCCTTTATGATAGGAGATCGCCCTTCTAATAGGAGATCGCCCTTCTGTCAGGAGATCGCCTATCTTTCTATTGTATTGTATTTTGTTTATGTTTTAATGGAAAAGTGATCGTATTTGTATTAAACTCCCTGTGAGGAGAAACTTTATTTACATATATAAAATTTTGTTCACTTCAATCTATTTGTTACTTTTATTTTCATTATATAAATATGAATAGTATTTTTGGCGGGATGTTACATAAACAATGGCAGCTAAATATATATAACTTAACCTTACCATTTTTTGAATCATGCCTCTCTACCATAACCTTAAAATATAGAAATACACAAATACAAATCATATAGAAATCAATAATCATAGGTGGAGAGTATGTTGTACCTACTATATTACTCGTGGTATTACAAAATCTTTCAGAATTGGGAAGAAATTTGTTGGTCACTTTTTTTGATCTGTTTTCATCCATACCTTGCTCAAGCTTAATGTATGAACTTCAAAGTGAATGAAGTCTTTGGCTCAATGTTTAGTTTGCACAAAATGAAATTCAGAGAGCAAATGATGTGTTTTCAATTAGCACCAGTTTTAAAGACAGATCTATAAATACCTTAGTTAAGTCATTATTTATATTTTCTTATATTGCTTATATTAATTATTTTTAAAATGACAAATAGGATAAAGCAGTACACATTATAACTAACATAAAAATAGCAAAAATATCACATATAACTTTATGCTTGACAATCTATTTATTCCATTCAAAATTAAGCTAATGCAAATTAAAATGTTATTTTCTTTCTAACACTATATTTATAGTGTCATGATTTTATTTTAAAACATAAAACCAAAATTATTACATTTAATTAAAGTTAGAATTAAAAAAGGAAGACAGAATAGGCATGCAGAGAAACACAAGTAGGAAAAATCATGGCACAAAGCAGAAAAGGTTATTCCAAACCAATTCCCTCCTATCATATCAATTTCTATTTTCAAACATACAAAAACTGGAATTGCTTGGTTGCCTATTGTTAGAGGAAATCTGAAATAGCTGAAATAGAATACATTTATCAGGTTTTGTTCAGAACTTTTCGAAGTATCATTTACAGTATACTATCAATTCCAAAAATGACTTTTAATTTCTCCTTGTCCTTTTCGATGGTGTTGGTAAAAAATGAAATGAAATATACTGTTCTTGTTGGTTGACTTTCCTGTCGGTTGACTCTACGACGATCACATGCCTCCTTTCCTCACCTTGAATTATGCTTTACTGTCTCAAAACAACCTGCACCTGCAAGATAGAAAGGGGCGCCCTAGAGGCCGTTTGCACTCCGATGCTCAAGTCAAAAACTAGGGCAAGCACACCAAGTGTATTCAGTATCTGTGTTAGGTCTAGAAACTACGTACCTTTGTGAAGTATTTTACTACCCTTTATATAGTCTAGGGTTTCCTCTGCGCCACTACCCATATTTAGGGTTTACAAGAATACCCTTGCGCCGCTATCACCTAGGCTTAGGATAATCTAGCACATAAGGTTTCCTTAACTAGAGTGCAAACTCTAACAGGATGGCCACCTGGGTACCCCCTCGTGCACCTAGTCTCTGGGGCCACCTGTCCTGGGAGCGCCTTCGCTGTTCACGTGCCATGCATGTAGCTTCACTGGGAAACCCTAGTTCTGATGAGTACTCAACCCCTCGGGACTCTGCACCTAACCGTGCTTTCCCTGCCACACGAATAGGCACTTCGTGACTTAGGCTTCTCCTTACTTCTGGGCATTTTACTAATAACTGGCCTTCCCTTAAGACCCATCGTAGATGTTCTAGTTGTGTTACTCGAAACATCCAAGGCCAATGTCACCTTATCACACCCAGTTACCGAGGACTCATCACCCTGTTGAGTGACGAGGACACCTCAGTTCACTCTGGTGGTCGATATGCTAGTCCCTACTACCTGTGGGACCCAGCCCACGTGGCTCTGGCCCATGCTGTGGGACCCAGTTGACGCGGCTCACCTTTACTAGCTGTTCTTGATTTTTGAGGACTGGTCGGTACACAAGCCCCCCAGTCTCGAGCTGTTAACTTGTTCAGCAAAAAGACTAAGTCATCGGCTCGGGCGACCTACGTGGCACTGAGCGAAAGGACATGAACAACGCGTTGAAGGGACATCTCACCAACCCTCTCTTAATCTGCAGTCACGTGTCTAGATCAACGGTTAGGGTTTCTTAACGTTAGCGCTTCCTTGCCTACGTTAAACCCTTTCAAAACCCCGTGCCTCTACACTATTTCATCGCTTTTCACTCAAGCCTCCATACTTTCTAACTTCTCTTGTACGCTTCTATTCTACTCCAACCCTCGCAACCCCTCATCTTCACTCACTTAAAAGGTATGATTTTTAATCTTCTTCTCGCCTTTGTTTTATGATTCCGCTACCCCTTACATGCCATATTTGCACTGGGTCTGTTTATGATTTCTGCATTTTAGGGTTTCTGTTCTTCTTTCTCGTTTTTGTTCTTCTTTTGAGAGTCTTTGTCTGTCATTTGTTCATGACATCGCTTTCTTCTAAACCCCTTTCTCCTTCTCCCTGCCTCTCATTTGTTTTAGATACTAGATGGCTAGAACCAAAACTACCTCCAATCCTCCTCCTGCCTTCAACTACAGGGCCCTCTACTCCTGGGCCTCAGAGGATCTCCTTGCTGAAACCTCTAAGCTTACAACCTGTGAGGACCTAAGAAAACACAGGGACGATGAAAACAAGATCAAGGGGCGCGTCTTTGGCAGGGAGAGTGACGCGTATATTTCGATATGACCCTGCACTGAGGGCGAACCTGTATGCGCTGATGATCACTGCAACAATGGGGAGCCCTTCTTCTTCCTGTATGCCACCATCTTCAAACGGGTTAAGGTTCGCCTGCCCTTCACTGGATTCGAGAGGGCCCTACTTACCGAGCTCAATGTGACACCTGCCCAGCTGCACCCTAACAGTTGGGCCTTTATCAGGGCCTTTTCCATCCTCTGCAACAACCTGGGGTTCCCTCCCTCGGTAGATGTCTTCTTGCACTTCTTCGAGGCGAAGAGCCCTGGGAAAAGGCTTTAGGTAAGCCTTAATGGAGTGGCGGGAAGGGTTCTGGTAACCCTCTTCTCGCAGTCCTACAAGGGCTTCAAGGGGAAGTTCTTTCAAGTCTGCTGCAGCTCATACGACTCCACCATGCTCGACGGGTTCCCATTATATTGGGTGGAGAAGTTGAGGTTCAAGAAGCCCCATGGACTCGAGGAGCTGAGGCCCTTTGATCGTGACGTGTGCCAACTCCTCTCAAGCTGGGGTGTGGTGTTCGACACCACCCAGCTGACCAGGCACGAATACGATGCTGAAACCCTCAACGTCTATATCGGTATAACTGCCTTCATCCTGTGTCTATCAGCATTTGTGTTTTCTGCATGCCAGTTCTCACTCTTTACTTGTTGTTCATCATTGGTATGGTATTGGACAATGAGAAGAAGAAGAGGCTAGTTGCCTTGCTAGATTGCTGCACAGCAGGTGGCTCATGCCCTGTTGGCCCTTCTTCACCTGCCGCAGCTACCCCAGGCCCCACTTCGGATAACAAGTTAAAGAGGCCAGTCGCGGTAGTGATCTCTGAAGATGAGGAAACATGCTTAGGCCTCGTCTTCAAGAGGAATAGGGTGGAGGTTGTTGCGGTGGCCTCTTCTACAACAAAGGGGCAACCTCCCTCTTTCAGGGAGCACCTTCCCTAATGTAGCCTAGCTTGAGTGCTTTCTTCCATGAGCTGAAAATGAATTTGAAGGTGGCGGAAGCTATGGTTGAAGATTTGCAAGGAGCTCCTAGGAGTTGTGGTTTCCTTGAAGGTGAAGTGTTAGGTGTGGAGAGTGAGTGGTGAGGCCATCTCTCACTTGGAAAAGATGAAGAATGAAGACTAAGGTGTCTATCCTAGAGGTAGGAGACAAGAGTGATAATTGGCACAAAGTTGGCAGCAATTTCACTCAAATTAATCTTGAGAATTACATGAGCCAAGCACCTCCTTTTATAGCAATAGAGGGCTGGAATTTACAATGCCAAATTCAAATGAAATGCAAGCTAAATTGGTGCCAAATGAGAGCACATGGAAGGTGTGACTAGGGAGGTGTGACTAGCGTTACTTATGCACTCCTCCATGGCCTTCTCATGACCGGCCTAGATTAAACTAGGTGTTTTAGAAACCCTAATTTAATCTAGGTTGGTAATTAGGTGCCAAAATTAATTCTAAGAAAAATTACAAATAAAATTTCCTATTCTATTTTGACAAAAAAATTAAATTCTACCCTACACTAAACTTATGGCATTTTTAAACATATAGAAGAAAGTTTCTCTGCCATCAGTAGCAGTATCCCAATCCTCTTGGATTCTTCTTGCCATAGCTCTTGTAGTTGGCCCATATCTTCTATTCGGTGGGCTTGGGCTTGACCTTTGACTTGGACTTGAGCTTGGGCTTGGGCCTCTTCCATCACTCCCAGTGCCTCTTCTCCCCCCGAGCCACTCCTGGCACTCGAAGGTGGGGAAGAGAGTGCCCACCAAACCAGCCAAGCACCTCCTGCCCCCGAACTCCCTCCTCTCCTCCAGCGGACCCTCGCCCACTTGCCTGCTAAAGAAGTGATGGAGGCTGATCCAGCCTCTTGACCAAAGCGTTAAAGCTTCTCCTCCTCGAACCTCGTCCTCACCAGCTTCACGCCAAGCACACCAAAGACCTTCACCTGACAATCCTCCAAGAAACCTGAAAGAACAATATGGCGCCTCTGCGGCCGGTTGCGCTCCGACGCTCAAGTCAGTGATTGAATCAACAAAGAACTTCAAAGAAAACTCAGAACCGTGTACAAGTGAATCACAACCAAAAATTAATCTCTCCCTAATTCCGTTAAGAATTTCGTATATATATACCTGAGTCTTTCTCTCTCCTGACAGTTATTCCTCTTGACACGTGGATAGCATCTGGTCATACACG
Source organism: Phaseolus lunatus (assembly GCA_013389735.1). NCBI lineage: Eukaryota > Viridiplantae > Streptophyta > Magnoliopsida > Fabales > Fabaceae > Phaseolus > Phaseolus lunatus. The sequence continues at coordinate 22,301,861 of CM023858.1, forward strand.
TGTCGCCATCTGGAGTACCTGCAACTGAAACGTTACTTCCACTTTGCTCCTGCGACTAAGTTATCCACACAGGGAGTAGCTTAGTGCACAGACTACCCTGGGCGCAACCTTAACATGATAAACTGATTAACACTGGGTATCACGACTCACACTACACATGGTGGCAGATATGCCACTTATCCTCTGTATTTAGACCATACAACAAGTGCTTGCCAAGTCTTCTCAAATACCCGGCGATGTGCTCTTTCGGCGACTTGCTGACCACCTGATCTCCTAACCTTCACACTCGGCGATCATGTGCAATCTAGGCGATTACTGATCCTCACACACGGCGATAGGCGATTACTAATCCTCGCGCACGGCGATAGGCGATTATTCATCCTTACACATGACGATAGGCGATTATTCATCCTTACACACGGCGATAGCGATCACTGATCTGTGCTTCTTGCATAACGCTCTCGCTGGGAGCCTAGGTCCCAGCTTAACTGTGTGTTAACAGGAAACCCCCGATGACTGATCAGTGCTTCTTTACTTCTCGCGCTCTGCTTCCAGGCGCTCATCGCGCTTTGCCTCCAGGCGCTCACCTAACACTGATCTGCGGGTGGTGGTCCCTTAGCCACCGACCACCGATCACCATTCTAAGTGATCGCCTCCCTGATTCACCTGCTATTCTCTACCACGTGTCACCCCGTGAACGGTCCACGTGGTCAACTGCTACTGACATCATCAACTATCGATGACCGATCGGATCACAAGCCCCCCAGTCTCGAGCTGTGACTGGTCCAGCGAAAAGACTAAGAAATCGTCTTCTGGTGGTCTACAGGAGCGCACACTTTGGCACTAACACTGTTTGTTGATCTGATGTTTCACCACCCCCCTTTAATCGCATGACACGCGGACACACCAACGACCCTCTTTAACTGTCGTTTCCGCTTCTTATAACGTTCGAAACCCTTAAAACACTCGCGCCATTCACTGTTTCATACCTTCTTCTTCGCCTTCAGACTTTCAAATCATTTCTCTGTGAGACCCCTCGACTTCTTCAACCTCCAACCTCTGTTAAGCTTTTCTGATCATCCAAAGGTAACCTTTTTATCTCTCCTACTGATGATTGCTTAACCGATTTACATCATCCTTTATCTGTCTGGTGCATACGCTGTGGGCTGCCTTCTTATCTTTCTCGTAACTTAGGGTTTTTCTGACGACCCCTATTCTTATGAACCCCTTGTTTGTTCATTCTTCCTTCTTCTTCCAGCCTTTCCTTCGAGTCACTTGCCCTCATCTCTTTCTTTGCAGTTGCTTCAATGGTTCACTACAGAACAACTGATAACCCTCCTCCATCGTCGCGAAATCCTCCGCCTAAGACTCGTAGAGCCTTGCCCATAACAAACCCTTTGTCGTCGCGCGTCTCCCCAAGAACCTCTGGGGCTCCAGCAACTCAAGCTGAGAGACCCGCTACCTCCTCTCGCCCTAATCCATCCCCGGCCACACCTCTTCAAGCCGGAGGGGCTACTCCACCTTCCCATGATTACCAAGCGTTATATCCTTGGGGTTCGCCAACGTTGCTGAAGGAGACCTCCTCAATAACTTCTGCCCTTGAGATTCTGCGTCTCAAGAGAGGGGATAAGCCTAACCTCTCATTCCATAAAGAACACGACGACAACCTCACCATCGTCCCATGCTTTCCTGGAGAACCCATCTGTGCGGATGACAGAGTTAGCAATGGCGAGCCATTCTGCTTTGTCTACGTGACGATGTTCAAAAAGGTGAAGGTTAGGTTCCCCTTCACCCGATTTGAGAGGGAGCTCTTAACCGAGCTTGACGTTACCCCTGCCCAGCTTCACCCAAATAGCTGGGCGTTCGTGAGGGCATTCGAGATCCTCTGTGCACATATGGGATTACTTGCTTCAGTGGATGTTTTCCTATTCTTGTTCGAAGCCAAAAATCCTGGAGATCGCCCTGGGTAAGCCTGAACGGGATTGCTGGAAGGTCTTTCTTCTCGATATTCCAGCAATCCTACAAGGATTGGAAAGGAAAGTTTGTAAAGGTTTGCGAACACGACGAAGACCCTTCCTTGCTCGATGGCTTTCCCTTGTACTGGGTGGACAAGGGAAATAGGGACTCCAAGGATGGCTTTAGGAGGGCAAGGAGCCCTGACAACATGGGAGAACTGGACAGAGACCTCTGCCTTTTCTGGAAAAGCGTAGCCGCCTCCAACATCATTCTTCCCACAGCTTCTATCATCAGCTTTGAGTTTCTCGAGGGCTAGCTAGACAAGCATATAGGTTATCTTTTGCTCTCTTCACTTAGCCTTGTTTCTTAATAACTGTATTGTTCTTCTGCTGGGTTTTTCAACTTCTGTACCTAAGCTTGCATAACTGCTCATATACACCCCGTGCATGACCGTCTTTACTCATATTTACTTGAATTGCGAACTGCTGTTGTTGTCTGATTGCTCATCTCTTTTGTTCTTGCTTTTGTCTTATGCAGACATGATGCTGGGGAAAAACAAAATAGCTCAACTTCGCGCTCTGGCTAAGAAGCACAAACTCGCGGCGGGCTCCCAGACTATCCCTAACTCGGTTGCTGAGGACGCCACTTTTCATGGGAGAACCCCCCCAGGAGGCTCTTCTCCTGCCCCCCAAGAAGGCTCTTCTCCTACCACAACTCTACCTCCTCAAGCTAGGAAGAAACTGGCTCCCCAAAAGCTTAAAAGAAAAACTCCTCAAGCAGCATCTGAAGACGAGGAGGAAAATGACACCGAAGATGGCCTCATTACTAAACGCCAAAGGCCAACTGCCTCCAAGCCACTAAACCCCCCGACAACAGCACCATCAGGTCTTCCTCCACCAACACTCCCAGAAAACAACATACCTACCATAGACCTTCCCTCACTGACCTCACCAGACCATACGATGCCACTACCAGCCCTTCCCGCTCCCTCAGAAATAGTCCAAGCTCCGCCGCTAGCCGCCGCTCCACCTTCAACTGAAGGTGGAAGTCCCAACCTTGCAGAACACCCTCCAAGTGCTTCCACTCCCTTCCATTCTACCGGGGAAGGGGCTCAATCTCAGGCCTCTACTGCTAGCCCCATCCTGATTGAGATTGAGGATACTGAGGCCTCTCCCCTTCCTACAGCTGGAAAATCTACCTCACCGCCACCCCTAGAAGCCCCCCTTGTCATCCAAGCAATAGAGGGTGGTGGTGAAAGTCAGACTCAGGTGCTTCCAGAAGGTCTAACTCCTGCCTTGCCCATTCCCAGTTTCCTCACCGAGTCGTTGGGGTCTTTATCCTCACAAGTGGGAAAGGTAATAGAAGGGCAAGCCAGTTTGATCCTCAAAGGCATGCAAGAGTTCATCCACAAGCTCCAAAGAGAAAATCTTCGCTTACAGGAGGAGCATCACTCCTTGAAAGCTGAGGCAAGCAAGCTTTCCTGTGATATGATGGTGCGAGAACTCGTGCACACAAGACTGGAAGATGCCTTGAATGCTGAAATTCGAGTAGCTCGCCACGAGACAACTGACTTTCGCCAAAGACTCCAAGCCAAAACTATTGAAAACATCGAGCTTGAGAGCAAACTCGCTCCCATGCGGGCCCAAGTGGCGGATCTGCAAGCTAAACAGAAGGAGGATGCCACGAGGGTAGAAAGGCTGGAGAAGAAGTGAACTGAACGAGAAGTCCTCTTGGGGGTGGTTGAGAGCAATAGAGATAAGGCCCTCGCCGAACTTGCCAAGGCTCATGAAGAGAATAACAGGATGACCTCAGAACTTGGCAAAGCTCAGGAGGAAAACAAGAGAATAACCACCAGGTTGGACAAGGCCCAAAAAGAAGCTCAAAGACTTGTTGCAGAACTTGCCCAGACTCGGGAGGATCAATAGAAAACTGCTGATGATCTCGCTCAGGCTCTCAAGGAGAGAAAGGAACTGACCCAACAGATCGACGAGCTTGACCAGAGTTCTGCACAAATCCTCAACTCAGGGTTCAATGCAGCTTTGGAGCAAATGGCGTGCCAATACCCCGAGCTGAACCTCTCCATGATCTCTATATGCAACGAGGTGGTAGACCGGAAGATTGTACCCTCTGTTGATTAGAAACTCCCTTTACCACCTTATCTCCACGCCCATATCTATCTTTTAATTTGCATAACTGTAATTCGAATATTTTTATCAATTTCAACGTTCACCTTTACTACCTTGTCACTGGCCTCATATTTGTTTCTTTGTGCGTTTGACTAATGCAATAGGTGAAACACACTTAACCGAATATAACTCAATGTAACTGAAACTTTGACCTTTCACGCCCTGCTTGAAACTAAACAAACTACTAATTTAAAATTATCAAATTGTTCAGATATTAATTCTGGAAGATGACATCCAACAGAACTCGTGAACTTAAGGTGAAAAACCTCAACACACAAACCAACTTTTCACTAGGCAACAAACTTTAAACTTATCCGGTATTAAAAATACAACTTACCCGACCTGCCAAGTGTTCTACATCATCGCCAGAAAATTCTTCTGATCTGGTACTCACCGAATTAAATTTGGGCGATCACCTTTTGCAAACTTCTATTCACTTCTGTAACATCCCGCCAAAATACTATACATATGTATTTATATAATGAAAATAAAAGTAACAAATGGATTGAAGTGAATTAAAATTTTATATATGAGAATAAGGTTTCTCCTCACAGGGAGTTTAATACAAACGATCACTTCTCCATTAAAAACGTAAACGAATTACAATACAAAAGACGGATAGGCGATCTCCTGGCAGAAAGGGCGATCTCCTATAAGAAGGGCGATCTCCTATCATAAAGGCGATCTCCTATTATAAAGCAGCAAGAGGGGCGATCACCCAACAGAAAAGAAAACAGGCGATCTCCTTCCAGCGACAATTTTCTAAGGAGCTCTACTTCCTGCAACATCATCTGCTCCCGTGTAAATTATACACGATCATTACAGTTTTAAGAAAAGGCCACAACACAAAAGAAAACACAGGGTAAGCTAGACATTTAAAAAGAGTTGGATATGAACTTTAAAATCAAGGTAAAACATTTTTCAAGATATCCATGTAAAACTTAGAGTTGCTCATACCCTCCACCTGATCGCCCAGAAACCACACATTTCACAATATTTTCCAGAGTCGTTCTATTTCACAAACAGCATCAAGTGTCTATAAATTCCAAGTTCCTCATTTCACACGTCAGACCACCACTGACCCAGCACACAAGACACTTGACACTACTTCCGGAAGACTCATGCATTGATTAGACTCAGAGATCTGCACCTGTCATACCATACCACTGTGAAATCCACACAGGGTTGCTGTGAATCCACACAGCATGCGCATATATCATCTCAATGTCAATAGTTCTCCCGGTATGACAGGGTTAATCCATAGAACAGGCGGAGCTCGTTCTTTTTCACACGAGACGCCCATTCATATGAACCTCCTTCGACTCTCACCAACTGAGTAACTTCCTCTATGTGATTCCATTTTCTCAGCAGAGTCAGGATATCCCCTTAGGAATCACCGATCAATGCACATCCTACACGATCTTACACGGTATTTCCTTTCCTGAAAATACTATGCCTCGATCCACATTCACAACATTCAACACATCATGCCACACTTAAATGAATGATTTCAATCACAGCAAAACTCGCTCCAAGGTTCATGTTTTCAAATATCACATTTACATCTCAAACAGTTTCAAAACAACACCAAAAACAGGGGAGTTCGTAAAACAGCGCCAAAACCGGCGATCTGGTTCAAAAACAAGGTATTTCGAAGTCTGTATATAAAACCGGCGACCACGTCGCCCAAACACATAAGAACAGAGCATTTTACAAAGATGAAACGAAAACCCGGCGACCACGTCGCCCTCACTTCAGAAATAGCTAAACTATGGCTTGTATTGAAAATGAAGTCTAGCTTCCCTTACCTGGACTTGCGCAAAACACCGAGAGCTCAAACCCACCGAGCTTGAAGGATGCCTTAGCTCTGTTTTCAGTGCCTGGTTGGTAGAACTTGCAGAGAAACTCCCAGGTGCTCTAAGGGCTGTCGTCGCTCGTCGCACAGGTGCTGGAGTTTGCCTGAGTTACAGCGCAAAGGAGAGAAGAAGGGGGGAGGGAGTTTGCACTCACCCTCACACTCTTGAGTCTGTAATGCTCTTTGCCTTCACGCAGTGGCTTTTGAATCTCAACTTACCTGTCCACGCATGCTGCTGCTGCCACCACCCACTCTGCAGAGAAGTCTGAGAATCACTGCCCGGAACAGTACGACCACTGTTGTCGCTTGTGCATGCCAACCACTGCTCTGAACAGTACGACTTCTGTTGTCGCTTGTGCATGCCAGTCACTGCTCTGAACAGTACGACCGCGAGTGTCTCCTGCGCATGCCAACATTCTGATGTCACCACTCTGAATCACCCTTTTTGTCTACGTGGCGTGCGTGCACTACGCTTCATGCTGGGAGTCTGGGTCTTACCTTCTCTGTGTGCAACTCCACATCGCGCGATAACCTTCCACTGCTGACTCATCCTGGCGAACGACCGATGTCTCCTTCGCCCTGGAAGACGACCGATGTCACCTTCGCCTTGGAAGACGACCGATGTCACCTTCGCCTTGGAAGACGACCGATGTCTTCCCTGGCGACGCCCTCATAACTCTCGCGCCCTGGCTACGTCCACATGCATCGCGCCCTGGCGATGCCCGCATGCCTCTCGCGCCTTGGCCACGTCCACATGCCTCGCGCCCTGGCAATGCCCGCATGCCTCGCGCCCGCGCGATGCCTGCATGCCTCGCGCCCGCGCGATGCCTGCATGCCTCTCGCCCGCGCGATGCCTGCATGCCTCTCGCGCCCGCACGATGCCTGCATGCCTCGCGCCCTGGCGACGTCCCCCTGGCGCTCATGTTTAGCAGGCGACCGGCGATCCCATAGCCTTCTAAACTTAACTTTTCTTCCTTTACTCTTCTTGATCCACACATCATCCGACCGACCTCTACCAGCTGACCCCAGATCTTGGGCGACGTCCGAGGTCCGACTACTACGAAACTTCATTTACCAGCTCTTTGTATTTTAAATAATAACATCTTCTGGAATTATTTAAATATACCACTTTCATTCCAATTCAATTTTACAGGTCCTTACAACTTCTCCACCTGTCGTTCCTTTATATGGACTCTTCTTGCCTGCACCTGCTCGAGGGCAAGGAGGACTTCCTCTGTCGCCTATACTTGCTCAAAGGCAAGGAGGACTTCCTCTGTTGCCTACACTTGCTCAAAGGCAAGGAGGACTTCCTCTATTGCCTACACTTGCTCAAAGGCAAGGAGGTCTTCCTCTGTTGCCTACACTTGCTCAAAGGCAAGGAGGACTTCCTCTGTTGCCTACACTTGCTCAAAGGCAAGGAGGTCTTCCTCTGTTGCCTACACTTGCTCAAAGGCAAGGAGGACTTCCTCTGTTGTCTACACTTGCTCAAAGGCAAGGAGGACTTCCTCTGTTGCCTACACTTGCTCAAAGGCAAGGAGGTCTTCCTCTGTTGCCTACACTTGCTCAAAGGCAAGGAGGACTTCCTCTGTTGCCTACACTTGCTCAAAGGCAAGGAGGTCTTCCTCTATTGCCTACACTTGCTCAAAGGCAAGGAGGACTTCTTCTTTCTCGCCTGCACTTGCTCAAAGGCAAGGAGGTCTTCTTCTTTCTCGCCTGCACTTGCTCAAAGGCAAGGAGGACTTCCTCTTTTGCCTCAAGATGCGCGAGAACATCGAGGACTTTGAACTTCGCTGGATGCCTCCGATCGCCCCCAGGTGATGAGGACTTTAAAAACTTTTCACTTGCACCCCTAATCGCCTGAGGGCGATGAGGTCTTACTTTTCACTTGTGCCCCTAATCGCCTGAGGGCGATGAGGTCTTAAACTTTTACTTAAAACGTGCACACTCATTTTACTTCTACCTCGCATCACTTTAGGTGATAAGGTTTTTCAAAAACTTCTTTAAGACGATATGCACACAAACTTCAATATACTTCAAAATTTCAATTTCGAATATCTTATTTCTTGGGTGGCCTCGTTAAAAACCCTCCTTAGGGAAAAAAGAGTGCCTCCTTGTAACTGTTTTTACAAAACTGTTTATGATCCCCCTGAGTTTGCACTACTTACAAAGCTTTAACTGAAATAAAATTTGAGGTGTGTGGCGTTCCAAGTACGAGGAATCGCCCCTCCTTTTAGTGTCTCCAAGCGGTAGACGCCGTTCCCGAGTGCTTCGGTTATTCTAAATGGTCCTGTCCACTTGGGTGACAACTTATTCTCCATCTCGTACTGGTGGGCCTTCCTCATCACCAAATCGCCGCTTCTGAACTGCCTCGGTATTACTCTAGAACTGTACCTTCGTTCTATTCTTCTTTTTACCGCTTCAGCTTTCACTCTTGCTTCCTCTCTGACCTCATCCACTAAATCCAGGTTCATTCTTCTCTCTTCATTTGATTCTTCTGCTACAAAGTGCTGAAATCTCGACGAGCTCTCCTGGATTTTGACTGGAATCATCGCGTCACAGCCATACACTAAACTAAAAGGGGTTTCATGGGTGCCTGACTGCTCAGTTGTGTGGTACGCCCAAATTATACGAGGTACCTCATCAGCCCACGATCCTTTAGCTTTATCTAATCTCCTCTTCAAACCTCTCAACAGAACCCGATTAGCGGATTCTACCTGGCCATTTGTCTGTGGGTGCTCCACGGATGCAAACACTTGTTGAATTCCCACATCCTCACACAGCTTCTTCAACAGGTGGCTTGCAAACTGAGTCCCATTATCTGATACTAGACGCTTAGGCACCCCAAATCGGCACACAATGTTCTTCCACACAAAGTTTTCAATCTTGGGTGCTGTGATTTGGGCAACTGGCTCTGCTTCAATCCACTTAGTGAAGTACTCGATCGCCACCACCAAGTATTTCCTTTGCCTGATCGCCATTGGAAAGGGCCCCAGAATGTCGATTCCCCATGTATGAAATGGCCAAGGGCTATAAATCGACTTAAGCTCTTCTGGAGGCGCCTTGTGCCAGTCGGCGTGCTGCTGGCACTGCTTGCAACACTGGGTGTACCTCTTGCAATCCTCTCTCATTGTCGGCCAGTAATAACCTGCACGAAGAGTTCTAGCAGCTAGAGCTCGACCCCCGACGTGACTCCCGCATATGCCTTCATGGAGCTCAGCCATAATCCTCGTGCATTTCTCCCCATATATACACACCAGGAGTGGGTGTGTGAACCCAAACCTGTACAACTCGCCATCTATCATTGATCCGGTCGGTCATCGGTAGTCGATGACGTCAGCAGCAGTTGACCACGTGGACCATTCACAGAGTAACACGTGGTAGAGGATAGCAGGCGAAGCAGAGAGGCGATCACTCAGAATGGTAATCGCCTGTCGCCTGTGATGTTGAGTAATCGCCTATCGCCTTGAGGTGAGTAATCGCCTATCGGCTTGAGGATGAGTAATCGGTCATCGCCGGTATGGATGAGTAATCGCCCAGATTGCACATGATCGCCATGTGTTAAGGTTAGGAGATTAGGTGGTCAGCAAGTCGCCGAAAGAGCACATCGCCGGGTGTTTGAGAAGACTTGGCAAGTACTTGTTGTATGGTCTAAGTACAGAGGATAAGTGGCATATCTGCCACCATGTGTAGTGCGAGCTGCAATGCCCAGAGTAGCCTGCGTACTAAGCTACTCCCTGTATGGATAACTTAGTCGCAGGGGCACAGTGGAAGTAACGTTTCAGCTGCAGATACTCCAGATGGTGACACGTGTACGACCAGATGTTATCCACGTGTCAGGAGGAATAACCGTCAGGAGAGAGAAAGACTCAGGTATATATACAAACTCTTAACGAAATTAGAGGGAGGTTTTACAGATTCTCATAGCTCACACATCTGAGAGTTTCAATCACACACGGGTCTCACAGAGAGATTCAGATATAGTTTTGGTGTTCCTGTGGCCTGACTTGAGCGTCGGAGCTACAACGGCCGCTAGAGGCGCTGTCTGTGTGTTTTGCAGGCAGCGTTTGGAGTTCCGGCGGTGGTTCTTGGAGCGTTCCTGCAGAACAGAGGGCTAGACGAAGGAGTGACGAGGCAGTCCTCCACGTTCGAGTCAAGCAGCAGGATCATTTGGCGCCCACCGTGGGGCCCGTGTAAATCTGGTTCCCATCCACGTTGCAGTTTCTTGAGGTTTCTTGGAGCTCCTTGATCATTTCGTCGAAGTGAAGTTACGTCGAAGTGCAGAGGAGATGAGTAGAAGAACCAGGCAAACCTCACTTGCGTCATCTGCTGAAGAAGGAGCCGTTACCATGGCGCAGGTAGTGGAGATGATGCGCGCGCTGCATGTAAGGACCTGTAAAATTAAATTGGAATAAAAGGGTATATTTTAAATGAATTCTAAGTATGTTTTTATTTAAAATAAAAAGAAAGGAGAGTGTAGTTTAGAAGACTATAAGAGTTCCTTGTTAGTACATAATCGTCGGTCGCCTAGACTACACGTCATCGCCAGGGCGCGAGGCATGCGGGCGTCGCCAGGGCGCGAGGCATGCGAGCATCGCCAGGGCGCGAGGCAGGCGGGCATCTTCCAGGGGGAGACATCGGTCATCCGCCAGGATGAGGCATCGGTGGATAGTCTTCGCGCGAGAGGTCATCGGTGGATAGCCTTCGCGCGAGAGGTCATCGGTGGATAGTCTTCGCGCCAGTGGTCATCAGTGAAAGGTCATCGCGCGATGTCGAGTGCACACAGAGAAGGTGGGACCCAGACTCCCAGCATGAAACGTCCTGAACGCGCGCCACGTAGACAAAAAGGGTGGTTCAGAATAGTGACCTCAGAGTGTTAGCCTGCGCAGAGGCGCGTTTAGTCGTACTGTTCAGGGCAGCGTACACGCAAACTTCCCTGCAGAGTGGGTGGTGGCAGCTGCTTTTGTGGACAAGTTGGTTTAAGATGCAAAAACCCACTTCTGAGAGAAAGGAACGTTGCAGTGGTTCAAGAGCGAAAGAGTGTGTTTGCCTCCCTTCTTCTCCTTTTCTCTCCTTCGCACTGCGATTCAGGCACCTTCACCCAAAAGTACGACGAGCGACGACTACCATTAGAGCACCTGGGAAGTTCTCTGCAAGTCCTACAAACCAGACGCAAAAACAGAGTGAAAGCATCTTTTAAGCTCCGTTGGGTTTTGGAGTTCTTGGTGTTTTGCGCAAGTCCAGGTAAGGGAAGCTAGCCTTCATTTTCAATACAAGCCATAGATTAGCTGTTTCTGAAGTGAGGGCGACGTGGTCGCCGGTTTCATGTTTCTTTTCGCAATGCTCTGTTCTATGTGGTTGGGCGACGTGGTCGCCGGTTTTAAACCCCTTTTTCAGGATATTCTGTTGTTATGTGTTTGGGCGACGGGATCGCCGGTTTTAAATACAGATTTCGAACTCCCCTGTTTTTGTGTTGTTAGAAGCTGTTTGAGATTTAAAGGTGGAATGCATGTGATACTCGAAAATCTGAACCTTTGAAATGATTGTTGCTGTGATTTGAATCATTCATTTGAGTGGTATGATGTTTTGAATGTTGTGAATGTGGGATCAAGGCATAGTATTTTCAGGAAAGGAAATACCGTGTAAGATCGTGTGTAGGTGTATTGACTAGGGGCTTGTCTAGAAGGAGATATCCTGACTCTGCTGATATAATGGAATCACATAGATGAAGTTATTCAGTTGTGGAGAGTCAGAGGAGGTTCATATGAATGGGTGAGTCGTGTGAAAAAGAACGAGCTCGGCCTGTTATATGAATTAACCCTGTCATACCGGGAGAGTTAATGACATTGAGATTATATATGCGCATGGCTGTGTGGATTTCACAGCGACCCTGTGTGGATTTCACAGTGGTATGGTATGACAGGTGCAGATCTCTGAGCCTGAGTCAACGCACGAGTCAATCCGGAAGTAGTGTCAGGTGTCTATGCATTGTGAGTCAGTGGAAAGTCTGACGTGTGAATCTTGAATACTGAAAGTAGCAAATGGACACTTGACGAGTATGTGGAATATGGCAATGTTGATGGTTGTAATTGATATGGATCATGAATGGTGTGAAGTTTTATGTTTACTATTGATTTAAAAGCTTTTAAAACATCTAGCTTACCCCTTTCTTTTGTATTGCTCTGTGGCTGTTTTCTCTTAAACTGTGATGATCGTGTATTTTGCACGGGAGCAGACGAGGTTGCAGGTAGTAGAGCTCCTCAGTGAGTGGTCGCCGGGAGGAGATCACCCATATATATTTCTGTTAGGCGATCACCCCTTTTTATGTTGTCTGATGGGAGATCGCCCTTTTCTGATAGGAGATCGCCCTTTTCTGATGGGAGATCGCCTATCCTGTTGGGGAATCGCCTGTTTTTATGTATTTTGTTGTATTTAGTTTACGTTTTTGGAAACCGGCAGATTATGTATTAAACTCCCTACGAGGAGAAAACTTCATTACATATATATATAATTATGTTCACTTCAACATTATTATTTTATCTCTACTTCATTTTATAATTATGCAATGAAATTGGCGGGATGTTACACTGCAAGATAGCGTCGCCGAATCGAGAGTTGAGCGAGAGAGGATGCGTGCAGAGCTGACTGCATCGCAGAGAAGAAACGAAGAGTTGAACCGTATGAATGAAGAGCTGCGTAGGGAATTGCAGGCGCAGAGGGAGCGCGCAGCTGAAGAGAGGACGTCGACGCCACCGTCGCCTCCGAGAGCATTCCCTATGCCTTTCTCCCTCGAAATCATGAACACGGTGGTGCCTCCCAATCTGGTGGGACTGAAAGCGTCGTTCACGGGGGCGGAAGATCCAGAAGCACACTTGACAGCCTTCCACACTCAGATGATGCTGACTGGAGGTTCAGATGCTGTGTACTGCAAGATGTTCATGAGCACGCTGAGCGGAGTGGCTATGGAGTGGTTCGTGAGCCTGCCAGAGGGCCACGTCACTTCCTTCCATCAGTTCGCGAAGCTGTTCACGGAGCAGTACATCATTAACCGACCTGCGCCAGTAGTGTCCTACGACCTATTTGACGTACGCCAGTATCAGGGGGAGCCGTTGAGGGACTACCTCAATCGCTTTGGGGCGCAGGTGGTGAGATTGCCCAGCAAGGACGAGGACATGCTGGTGCATGCGTTCAAGAGAGGTGTCCTCCCTGGTCCTTTCAGTGAATCGCTCATCAGGAGCCACCCTGCCACCTTCACCGAGATACGGCGACGTGCGGTGGCACACATAGTAGCAGAGACCGAGGTCTCTGAGAAGAGAGGAAGTGCTGCACCGTCGAAGCCACGTGGAGGTCAGGGGAATCAACAGCAACAGGCGCGGGTGCATGAGGTCAAGGAAGGGAGGAAGGAGCAGAGAAGGTCTCGCCCTTATGCACCAAGGAAGGACCAGACCAGGGGGCGTGCAAGCAACGCACCCCCCAGGTATGATTTCATGATAAGTTTGGCGGAGCTGATCGCCATCCCTGTTGTGGCAGCAAGACTCCATGTGCCAGAGAAAACCGATAGGGTGCTTGGAGGGAGGAAGGATGAGTGGTGTGAATTCCATCAAGCTTATGGACATACACTCCGTAACTGTCTGGCGTTGGGGCGTCAGCTTGCTGAGTTGGTGGAGACAGGGTTCCTGACTGATTACCTGCAGAAGACACAAGTTGATCGCGCTTCGGGGTCCCAGGAAGGCGACCAGCAGCATGAACTCCCTGTGTTTGGGGAGGTGAGGTGATGGAAGAGGCTACACTGGGGGGGCTCCCAGAGCTGAAGCGGAAGGCATGATCGCCCCACGTGTGTGCATCGCCAGGGCGGTCATCGCCGGTTAAAGGAGACCCCATCCAGAGTGGCTGAGACGTTGGAGAATGGAGCTTGTCGGCTGGCGACTCTGGACGTAACGACTATTCCCAGAACCCAGGATGCTACACGCTTCTTTCCTGCTTTCGTTAAGTTGTAAAGTAGATGCGCTATCGCGCTGTACACACACACTTAGTGTATTAAACAGTTGAGCAGATCAGGGGCACTCTTTTTAACGATGCCACCCAATAAAAGATTTTTAGTACATAAAGTGTGCGAGTGTTCCCAGTTTAAAGTTCTCCTTGCCCCGGGTGCAAGACCAGGTGATCGGTGGTGAGTTACCAAGTGGCCACCACCCGCAGATCAGCCCCCAGACAAGCGCTGGGATGTAGAGCGCGATCAGCCATCAGTGCATGCAAACCACGATCAACTGTCGGTGCATGTAGAGAGTGAGTACACGCTCGGTGCACGGTCATCGGTGTCTTGCTAACACGTGTTAAGCTGGGACCCAAGTTCCCAGCGAGAGCGTTAAGCATGCACCTCGTATGATTCCAGAAGAAGAGGTCCTCGCCGGTCGGGATGTTGGTGAATGCGCGATGAGGCAATGCAGGTAGGGCGCGCCCAGTGTGTGCGCTTAGACAGCCACGCCTGGCGCCCCCCTGGGAGCGTGCACCCACGAGAAAGTCCTCACCTTTGCTTTATACAGCAAGGTTGAGGCGAGAGAAAGTCCTCTTCCTTTGCTTTTTACAGCAAGGTTGAGGCAACAGAGAAAGTCCTCACCTCTGCTTTATACAGCAAGGTTGAGGCGAGAGAAAGTCCTCTTCCCTTGCTTTTTAAAACAAGGTTGAGGCAACAGAGAAAGTCCTCTTCCTCTGCTTTATACAGCAAGGTTGAGGAAAGAGAAAGTCCTCTTCCTCTGCTTTATACAGCGAGGTTGAGGCAAGAGGAAGTCCTCCTTGCCTTTGAGCAAGTGCAGGCACCAGAGGAAGTCCTCCTTGCCTTTGAGCAAGTACAGGCACCAGAGGAAGTCCTCCTTGCCCTTGAGCAAGTGCAGGCGAGAACAGAGGAAGTCCTCCTTGCCCTTGAGCAAGTGCAGGCGAGAACAGAGGAAGTCCTCCTTGCCTTTGAGCAAGTGCAGGCACCAGAGGAAGTCCTCCTTGCCTTTGAGCAAGTGCAGGCACCAGAGGAAGTCCTCCTTGCCTTTAAGCAAGTGCAGGCACCAGAGGAAGTCCTCCTTGCCCTTGAGCAAGTGCAGGCACCAGAGGAAGTCCTCCTTGCCCTTGAGCAAGTGCAGGCACCAGAGGAAGTCCTCCTTGCCCTTGAGCAAGTGCAGGCGAGAACAGAGGAAGACCTCCTTGCCTTTGAGCAAGTGCAGGCACCAGAGGAAGTCCTCCTTGCCTTTGAGCAAGTGCAAGCACCAGAGGAAGTCCTCCTTGCCCTTGAGCAAGTGCAGGCGAGAACAGAGGAAGTCTTCCTTGCCCTTGAGCAAGTGCAGGCGAGAACAGAGGAAGTCCTCCTTGCCTTTGAGCAAGTGCAGGCACCAGAGGAAGTCCTCCTTGCCTTTGAGCAAGTGCAGGCACCAGAGGAAGTCCTCCTTGCCTTTGAGCAAGTGCAGGCACCAGAGGAAGTCCTCCTTGCCTTTGAGCAAGTGCAGGCACCAGAGGAAGTCCTCCTTGCCCTTGAGCAAGTGCAGGCACCAGAGGAAGTCCTCCTTGCCCTTGAGCAAGTGCAGGCACCAGAGGAAGTCCTCCTTGCCCTTGAGCAAGTGCAGGCGAGAACAGAGGAAGTCCTCCTTGCCTTTGAGCAAGTGTAGGCAACAGAGGAAGACCTCCTTGCCTTTGAGCGAGTGCAGGCGAGAAAGAAGAAAGTCCTCCTTCGAATTTGTACAACGAGGTGCAGGCGAGTGAAAGTCCTCACCTCGACTTTGTACAGCGAGGCTGAGGCAAGAGAGAAAGTCCTCTCCCTTTGCTTCTTACAGCAAGGTTGAGGCGAGAGAACCAAGTCCTCACCTCGACTTTGTACAGCGAGGCTGAGGCATGAGGAAAAGTCCTCTTCCCTTTGCTTTTTACAGCAAGGTTGAGGCGAGAGAGCCAAGTCCCTTCCCTCTGCTTTTTACAGCGACGCTGAGGTGAGAGAAGCAAGACCTCACCCACGACTTCTTACAGCAAGGTTGGGACAAGAGGGGTCATCGAGAAGCACTTTTCTTCCCCAAAACACAGGCGTCATAGTTGGTGTTTAGACCCTCTATGCACTCAGCGCTGGTGTGGCAGAGAAGTGCAGCGAAGCCAGAAGCGCGATGACTGATCGGTGGTGCACTAACATGCTAGTCGGTGGTCGGTGGTAGAAGCAAGTTCTGCTGCGTGAAGCCGAAGCGTTTAGGCCCGTTAAGTCAGTCATCCAGCACAAAGTTATGTTGAAGGCAATGCTAAGGCAACAGTTAGCCGCGATCAAGTCAGAGGCCAAGTTTGAGGGGTTGCAGGTAGATCGCGCTAAAGCCTAAGCTAGTTAACAGTTAGTCACATGCAGAGAGTTAAAGAGAAGAAACGCAGCGAACTCCAGCACGTTTGAGAAGAAGAAAACAAAGAAGGTGAATCTCTAGATGATCCAGAGAGATGCTTTGAATGTTTGAAGGCGAAGAAGGAGGAATGAAACAGTGTTAGTATCAGAGTGTGCACTCCTGTAGACCGCCAGAAGACGATTTCTTAGTCTCTTCGCTGAGAACAAGTTCACAGCTCGAGACTGGGGGGCTTGTGATCCGGTCGGTCATCGGTAGTCGATGACGTCAGCAGCAGTTGACCACGTGGACCATTCACAGAGTAACACGTGGTAGAGGATAGCAGGCGAAGCAGAGAGGCGATCACTCAGAATGGTAATCGCCTGTCGCCTGTGATGTTGAGTAATCGCCTATCGCCTTGAGGTGAGTAATCGCCTATCGGCTTGAGGATGAGTAATCGGTCATCGCCGGTATGGATGAGTAATCGCCCAGATTGCACATGATCGCCATGTGTTAAGGTTAGGAGATCAGATGGTCAGCAAGTCGCCGAAAGAGCACATCGCCGGGTGTTTGAGAAGACTTGGCAAACACTTGTTGTATGGTCTAAGTACAGAGGATAAGTGGCATATCTGCCACCATGTGTAGTACGAGCTGCAATGCCCAGAGTAGCCTGCGTACTAAGCTACTCCCTGTGTTGATAACTTAGTCGCAGGGGCACAGTGGAAGTAACGTTTCAGCTGCAGATACTCCAGATGGTGACACGTGTACGACTAGATGTTATCCACGTGTCAGGAGGAATAACCGTTAGGAGAGAGAAAGACTCAGGTATATATACAAACTCTTAACGAAATTAGAGGGAGGTTTTTACAGATTCTCATAGCTAACACATCTGAGAGTTTCAGTCACACACAGGTCTCACAGAGAGATTCAGATATAGTTTTGGTGTTCCTGTAGCCTGACTTGAGCGTCGGAGCTACAACGGCCGCTAGAGGCGCCGTCTGTGTGTTTTGCAGGTAGCGTTTGGAGTTCCGGCGGTGGTTCTTGGAGCGTTCCTGCAGAACAGAGGGCTAGACGAAGGAGTGACGAGGCAGTCCTCCACGTTCGAGTCAAGCGGCAGGATCAATCATGGTAAACCTGGCAGAGTTCTTCTTGATTTTGCTGGACTCTGTCGGATCTTCTGGGAGCAAGCCATCGGCTAAGTAACGCTGGTACTGTGTAATCCATGTATCTGGCTTATGTGTGGCATAGACCTGCGCGACGTTCATTTCAACCAAAGGAGATGCCCTTATCCTTGGCGTTCTCAAGGTCTCCTGAGTCAAAGACCTGTGACTCCTCGCCGTTTCCCCTGTCGACTTGCTCACTTGAAACACCTGGTGATCTGCCACAAACGCCCTTGGTGTCTTCAATGTTTCTTGAATAACAGTCCTCTGCCTGCCCCCCTTGCCCGAACTGGCGAGCTTGGCCAGCAAGTCAGCTCGGGCATTTTGCTCCCTTGGTACATGCATTACCTCGAATAAGGTAAAAGAACTCTTCAACTCCTGCACATATGCCAAGTAAGCCGCCATCTGCGGGTCCTTGGCTTGGAACTCGCCCCCTACTTGCCCTGTGACCAGCAACGAGTCACTTTTAGCCACCAACACTTTAGCCCCCATCTCCATGGCCAACAAGATACCTGCAATCAATGCCTCATATTCTGCCTGATTGTTGCTGACTTTGAAAGCGAACCTTAGGGACTGTTCTATCAGCACGCCGTTGGGCCCCTCCAGAATGACTCCAGCACCACTACCCTGCTAGTTCGACGATCCATCTACTGAAAGGACCCAACAAAAGCCATCTCCTTCGACATGAGTTGCCTCTGACGAGAGCTCGATGACGAAATCAGCGAAAATCTGCCCCTTAATTGGCCCTCGGGGTTCATATTTAATGTCGAACTCTGACAGTTCTACCGCCCACTTCACCATTCTTCTAGCTACATCAGGTTTCTTCAGAACCTTCTGAATGGGAAAATCGGTCATTATCAGGACAGTGAAGCTCTGAAAGTAATGACGCAACCTCCTCGCCGAAAACACAACCGCTAAAGCAACTTTCTCCAAGGCCTGATACCTCACTTCAGGACCTTGTAGCACTTTGCGGGGCTCACAAAATAAATGGGCTTCTGGACCTAATTTTGGTCTTGGAGAAGCACCGCACTCACCGCTCTCTCAGTCACAGCGAAATACAACCTGAGAGGCACTCCAACTAATGGTTTGCACAACACCGGCGGGCTTGCTAAATATACTTTAAGCTTCACGAAAGCTTCTTCACACTCCTTGGTCCAGACAAACCTATTGTTTCTCTTTAAACATTGAAACTAAGGGTGGCCCTTCTCGCCGCTAGCTGACACAAAGCGTGAGAGAGCAGCCATCCGACCTGTAAGCTGCTGCACCTCCTTCACCGTAGCTGGGCTTCTCATCGCCATAATAGCAGCACACTTATCAGGGTTTGCCTCTATTCCTCTTTCAGTCAAGAGAAAACCTAGAAATTTTCCCGCCTCCACGCCAAAGATGCACTTCTCGGGATTCAGTTTCAGCCTATATTTGGCTATCATGACAAACAATTCTTCCAAGTCCGAGACGTGGCTGCTCCTCTCCAGGGAAGTCACAACCATATCATCAACATAGGCCTGCACATTTCTCCCCAGCATTGGTGCAAGTACCTTATCCATTAACCTTTGGTACGTGGCCCCAGCGTTCTTCAGCCCAAATGGCATTACTTTGTAGCAGTAGCACGATCTCTCTGTCATGAAGGCAGTCTTCTCCTCATCCATAGGATGCATCTTGATCTGATTATATCCCGAGAAGGCATCCAGAAAGCTCAACAATTTGCACCCTGCTGCGCTGTCAACCAAGGCCTCTATACTTGGCAAAGGATAGGAGTCCTTTGGACAAGCCTTGTTTAAATCCGTGAAATCGACGCACATGCGCCATTTCCCGTTGCTCTTCTTAACCAGCACAACATTAGCGAGCCACTCGGGGTATTGAATCTCCCGAATGTGGCCTGCTGCGAGGAGCTTCTGCATTTCATCTCTGATCGCCTGCCTCTTCTCCTCGTTGAACTTTCGCCTTCTTTGTCGCACCGGTCTAACCTGGGGGTCCATTGCCAGATGATGGCACAAGAAATTAGGGTCAATACCAGGCATATCTGAAGCAGACCACGTAAACGCGTCCAGATGCCTTTCCAACACCTCGGCGATCTGGTCTTGTGCCTCACGCTCCAGGGATTTCCCCAGCTTGAAGACCTTGCCTTTTATCTTCCTTTCAACCCACTCTTCCACTGGTTGAAGTCTCCTTTCACTGGCGATCACCGCTCTGGCGATCCCTGTCTCCCTAGCCTCTTCAGGGCGATCAGCATTTCCACCTCCTTCCTCAACACCTACCATACGTGCATTCCCCTCGGTGATCACCTCCATCGCAACATCGATGACTTGCCCCCCTTCTCGCCTTGATTCCACGCCAGGAGGCGGCGTGGTTGTGATGTAGCTTACTGATCGCCTGTTCTTGAGGCTGTTTTCGTAACACTTCTTTGCCTCCTTTTGATCAGATCGTAGGGTTATTACCACACCTTCCATTGAAGGGAGCTTAACCTTCATGTGCCTTGTTGAAGGCACTGCCCCTATCCGGTTGAGAGTTGGCCTCCCTAACAAGATGTTGTATGCTGAGGGGGCATTCACAACAAGGTACTTGATTTTCTCCGTTCTTGAAGCCACGTCATCCATGAATGTGGTTCTCAACTCAATATACCCTCTGACCTCCACCTGATCGCCAGCGAAACCATACAAACATCCTCCATAAGGTCTCAGCTGGTCAAGGGGCAGCTGCAACTTGTTGAAAGTTGGCCAGAACATAATATCAGCCGAACTTCCCTGATCAACCAGCACTCGGTGGATCTTCCTTCCTGCCGTGACAAGCGAGATCACTATAGGATCATTGTCATGTGGTACAACATCCCTAAGGTCTTCTTTGGTAAACGTGATGTCCACATCGGGCGAGTGGTCCTCGAATGCTTCCACCGCCATCACAGATCAAGCATATTTCTTGCGCTGTGACGCAGTGCACCCACCTCCTGAGAAACCCCCAGCTATAGTGTGGATTTCCCCGTGAATGGGCACTTCATGTTGTTGGCCCTCGCTGCTCCCCGGATGGGAGCTTGATGCATTTGCTGCCTTCTTCTCCAGCAAATAGTCTTTCAAAAATCCACTTCTAACCAACTCGTCGAGTTGGTATCCCAGCAACAGGCAAGAATCAAGGGTGTGGCCAAAACTTTTGTGGAATTCACACCACGCGTCTGGCTTTGGCCCCAACACCTTATCCGACACCTTTTCAGGCACCTTCAGCTTGGCTGCTATATTGGGAATGGCGATCAGGTCTGCCAATCCCATCACGAATTCATGCCTCGGAGGGCGCTTGAATTCCCTAGGGCGACCTGGCCCCTTTCCTCTATTACTGCCATCGCCTTTGTTTTTCTTTGGATCATAAGGACGGTATGTCCTTTGATCCTTTTTCACCGTCGCCGTTTCCAACACCCTCTGAGGCTGAGTCTTGGCTTGGGCGCGTGGCTTCGCAGGAGCCATATTCCCTCTCTTCTCTATCACCTCGTTCTCAGCGGTGCTGTGAGCCATAGCACGTCGCCGAATCTCTGCAAACGTCGCAGGGTGGCTCCTGATTAACGATTCGCTGAAAGGTCCAGGTAGTACGCCCTTCTTGAAGGCGTGCACGAACATCTCCTCATCTTTACCTGGTAATCGGACTATCTGAGCTCCAAACCTATTCAGATAGTCCTTCAAAGAATCCCCCTGGAACTGCCTTACGTCGAACAGGTCATACGACACCATAGGCGGCGCCTTATTCACAATGTACTGATCGACGAAAAGCTTGGAGAATTGCTGGAAACTAGAGATGTGTCCAGTAGGTAAGCTTACAAACCAATCCAATGCTGTGCTGTGGAGAGTGCTCATGAACATCTTGCAATAGGCCGCATCCGATCCTCCTGACAACATCATCTGCGTATAAAACGCGGTAAGGTGAGCCTCTGGATCTTCCACTCCAGTAAAGGAGACCTTCACCGCCGTGATGTTTGCAGGAATCGCAGCATCCATGATCGCCTGCGAAAATGGCATTGGAAAAACTCGTGGCGGAGACGGTGGTGCTCCGCTGGTCGTAGCACTTTCCCTGACAATCCTCCAAGAAACCTGAAAGAACAATATGGCGCCTCTGCGGCCGGTTGCGACCCGACGCTCAAGTCAGTGATTGAATCAACAAAGAACTTCAAAGAAAACTCAGAACCGTGTACAAGTGAATCACAACCAAAAATGAATCTCCCCCTAATTCCGTTATGAATTTCGTATATATATACCGGAGTCTTTCTCTCTCCTGACGGTTATTCCTCTTGACACGTGGATAACATCTGGTCATACACGTGTCGCCATCTGGAGTACCTGCAACTGAAACGTTACTTCCACTTTGCTCCTGCGACTAAGTTATCCACACAGGGAGTAGCTTAGTGCACAGGCTACCCTGGGCGCAACCTTAACATGATAAACTGATTAACACTGGGTATCACGACTCACACTACACATGGTGGCAAATATGCCACTTATCCTCTGTATTTAGACCATACAACAAGTGTTTGCCAAGTCTTCTCAAATACCCAGCGATGTGCTCTTTCGGCGACTTGCTGACCACCTGATCTCCTAACCTTCACACCCAGCGATCATGTGCAATCTAGGCGATTATTGATCCTCACACACGGCGATAGGCGATTACTGATCCTCGCGCACGGTGATAGGCGATTATTCATCCTTACACACGACGATAGGCGATTATTCATCCTTACACACGGCGATAGGCGATCACTGATCTGTGCTTCTTGCATAACGCTCTCGCTGGGAGCCTGGGTCCCAGCTTAACTGTGTGTTAACAGGAAACCCCCGATGACTGATCAATGCTTCTTTACTTCTCGCGCTCTGCTTCCAGGCGCTCATCGCGCTTTGCCTCCAGGCGCTCACCTAACACTGATCTGCGGGTGGTGGTCCCTTAGCTACCGACCACCGATCACCATTCTGAGTAATCGCCTCCCTGATTCACCTGCTATCCTCTACCACGTGTCACCCTGTGAACGGTCCACGTGGTCAACTGCTGCTGACATCATCGACTACCGATGACCGACCGGATCAGAGGCCATGGACAGGAACTCACTAAGGGACCTCGTCTGCCACGACCTTGGTGAGTTCCTTGCTGCCTCCAGCGTCTTGCTGGTCAAAGGGGATGCCGAGGTGGAGCTTCAAGAGAAAATAGCCATATTGGAGAAGGAGTTGGAGCAAAAGAAAGACTTGGAGCTCCAAGTGCAGCTGGCTGCCAAGCGTGAGACTGCCCTGAACCAAGAGCTGAGCAGTCTCCGCCAGTCTGAGAAGGAGACCAAGAATTTCTCTTCACCAAGGGGCAGGAAGCCCTCCAGCTGGAGGCCAAAATTCTCCCCCTCCGCAACAAAGTCATCGACCTAGAAGAGCAGTTGGAGTGGGCCCAAGCTAAGATGACCAAGTTGGAGGAAAGGGCTACCAACCAAGAAGTTCAGCTGGGCAAAGTGGAGGAAGAGCTTGCCCAACAAGCTGAGCTGTTCAAGAAGACTGAGGCGAAACTAACTGAAGACGCCGCCGATGCCTACGGGGAGGGGTTTGGCGATGCCCTTGCTCAGGTTGCCTGCGCGCATCCTGAGATGGACCTCTCGCCCTTCTCTATGTCCATGCAGGTAGTCGACGAGCAAATAGTGCCTAGATAGGTCTCTTGAATAGCTTTATTTTGTAGCTTGACTTCTTGTAATTATCTAGTGTAATCGCTCTTCCAATTTAGTAATATAATAACATTTAACTTTGTGCACATAATTTTTCTTGACCAACTTACTTTCATTGGCGCTTCACATTTCCTTTGCACAACCTGCATATTTGGTACTCAATGGTTGCTTGGACACTTTAGCGTACTTAGCTTATAGCTTCAACTCCTTGCAATGTAGCACACTTGACTCTGATGAGAGGTGATGAGTGTAGTTCCTCTTTAGGATAAGAGACCACACCGTGGCCGAGCCCTAGCGAGTGGACTACATCACTTCATTGACCTCTCCTCCCAAACCACCTCAATCAACCCTGGTGTTCTCACTCGAGTGGGAGGGTATCACCTGCGAACCCCTCTCTTCCACTTTGAGACTTCTAACACACAGGCTATTCCTTAGCTAACCTCCCATCGCCCCTAAGCATGTGTGATTTCGCTGGTACGAGTCATCCTTGGTGTTCTCACTCGAAAGGGGAGGCGTTCTCTATGAACCTTCCTTTCCCACTCCCAAGACTTCTAACCCAATCTGACGAGTCCTTCCTCACCCCGCATCGCCCAAAGGCAAAGGAGGGTTTAACTAGTGAACCTTTCTGTTCAAGTTGGGAGTTCTCACTCGAAGGGGGGGTGTTCTCTACGAACCTACCTTCCCAATATCGAGATCTCTAACCCCAAATGATAGGTTCGAACTGAACTCACATCGCTCATAGGCGAGGAGGATTTAACTGGTGAACCTTTCTGTTCAAGTTTGGAGTTCTCACTCGAAGGGGGGTGTTCTCTACGAACCTACCTTCCCACCATCGAGACCTCTAACCCCAAATGACAGGTTCGAACTGACCTCACATCGCTTATAGGCGAGGGAGGATTTCGCTGGTGAACCTTTCTGTTCAAGTTGGGAGTTCTCACTCGAAGGGGGGGTGTTCTCTACAAACCTATCTTCCCACCATCGAGACCTCTAACCCCGAATGATAGGTTCTAACTGCCCTCACATCGCTCATAGGCGAGGAGGATTTAACTGGTGAACCTTTCTGTTCAAGTTTGGAGTTCTCACTCGAAGGGGGGTGTTCTCTACGAACCTACCTTCCCACCATCGAGATCTCTAACCCCAAATGATAGGTTCGAACTGACCTCACATCGCTCATAGGCGAGGAGGATTTAACTGGTGAACCTTTCTGTTCAAGTTTGGAGTTCTCACTCGAAGGGGGGTGTTCTCTACGAACCTACCTTCCCACCATCGAGACCTCTAACCCCAAATGACAGGTTCGAACTGACCTCACATCGCTTATAGGCGAGGGAGGATTTCGCTGGTGAACCTTTCTGTTCAAGTTGGGAGTTCTCACTCGAAGGGGGGGTGTTCTCTACGAACCTACCTTCCCACCATCGAGACCTCTAACCCCAAATGACAGGTTCGAACTGACCTCACATCGCTCATAGGCGAGGGAGGATTTCACTGGTGAACCTTTCTGTTTAACTTGGCGTTCTCACTCGAAGAGGAGGTGTTCCTTACGAACCTGCCTTCCCACTTAGGAGACTTCTAACCATAAGTGACAGGTTTTAGCTGCATTGTACAAACACATTCAAGAATATATCTTACCTGAAAATTTTATTGGGTAACCTCATTAAAAACCCTTAGAAGGGAAAAAAGAGTGTCCCCTAAACTGTGTACAATGTTACATAGTTTTAACTGAAATAAAACTTTTGGTGAGTCGCATTCCATGTACAAGGAATCAGACCACCTTCTAGAGTCTCAAGCCTGTATGCTCCATTTCCCAGGGCCTCTGTCCTTCTAAAGGGACCAGTCCACTTAGGGGATAGCTTGTTCTCTATCTGGTAGGGAGATGCCTTCCGCATGGCTAGGTCGGCGACCTGGAACTGCCGAGCTCTCAACTTGGAACTGTGCTTGAGCTCTACCCTTCTCTTCAATGCTTCGGCTTTGATTCCTACCTCTTCCCTTACTTCATCTAAAATATCTAAATTTACCTTCCTTTCTTCGTTGGATTCCTCAACCACAAAGTTCTGGAAACGTGGTGAGCTCTCCTGGATCTCTACAGGGATCATGGCGTCTGAACCGTACACCAAGCTGAAAAGGGTCTCCTTGGTGGTGGACTGAGGAGTGGTATGGTAGGCCCACACAATTATGGGAACCTCCTCAGCCCAAGTCCCCTTCGCCTTCTCCAACCTTCTCCTCAGTCCTCTGAGTAGGACTCGGTTGGCTGACTTGACCTACCCATTAGTCTGAGGATGCTTCACTGATGCGAACACCTACTTGATTCCCAACTCTATGCATAGCTTTCCAAACTGTTGGCTTGCAAACTGGGTGCCATTATCAGACACCAAGCGCTTGGGTACACCAAAGCGGCACACTATATTCTTCCACACAAAGTGTTGAATCTTGTGGGCTGTGATTTGTGCTACTGGTTCAGCCTCGATCCACTTCGTGAAGTATTCTATGGCGACCACAAGGTACTTCATCTGCCGCATAGCCAAAGGAAAGGGCCCCAGGATATCAATTCCCCATGTGTGGAATGGCCAGGGGCTGTATATAGATCTCAGCTCCTCTGGAGGTGCCTTGTGCCAATCTGCGTGTAGCTGACACTGTTTGCACTGCTGCGCATACTTCGTTCAATCTTCCCTCATGGTTGGTGTAACATCCCGCAAAAAAAACAATTCATATTTATATAATGAAAATAAAGGTGAACAAATATATTGAAGTGAACAAAATTATATATATGTAATGAAGTTTCTCCTCACAGGGAGTTTAATACATAATCGGTCAAATCTTCAAAAAAACGTAAACAAAATTACAGTAAAAAGACAAACAGTCGATCTCGCATCAGAACAGGGCGATCTCCCATCAGAAAAGGGCGATCTCCTATCAGACAACATACAAAGGGTGATCGCCTAACAGAAAGCAGAAAAGGGGTGATCGCCTATCAGAAATAAAAACAGGCGATCTCCTTCCGGCGACCACTCACTGAGGAGCTCTATTACCTGCAACCTCGTCTGCTCCCGTGCAAAAATTACACGATCATCACAGGTTTTAGAAAGCAATCACAACACCAAAATCACAGGGTAAGCTAGATATTTGAAAGAGAGTTTAGATATGAACTTAAAAATCAAGATAAGATAAATTTAAGATACCCACGTAAAACCATCAACTTTATCATTCTCTTCACATGACCATCAAGTAATCACACATTTCACAGTATTCACAAGAGTCGTTCTATTTCACATAATGCATCAAGTGTCTATCAATTTCAATGTTCCTTATTTCTCACGTCAGACTTCCACTGACTCATCACACAAGACACTTGACACCACTTCCGGAAGACTCATGCATTGACTAGACTCAGAGATCTGCACCTGTCATACTGCCCCACTGTGAAATCACACACATTCACAGGGTCGCCGTGAAATCACACACATTCACAAGCGTATAAATGAATCTCAATATCATCACTATCCTCACATGACAGGGTTAATCCATACAACGGGTCGAGCTCGTTCTCTTTCAAACAACTCACCCATACATACGGACCTCCTTCGACTCTCAACGCCTGAATAACTTCATCTATATGATTCCATTATATCAGGAGAGTCAGGATATCTCATAAAAACGAATCACCGGTCAATGCACACCCTACACGATCTTACACGGTATTTTCTTTCCTGAAAATACTATGCCTTGATCCCACATTCACAATATTCAACACATCATACAACATTTAATGAACGATTCCAGTCACAGAAAAACTCATGCCAAGGTTCAGATTTTCGAACATCACATTTAAATCTCAACCAGTTTCAAACAACACCAAAAATAGGGGATTTCGAAATCTGTATTTAAAACCGGCGATCACGTCGCCCAAACACATAAGGACAGAACATCATGAAAAAGAATATGAAACCGGCGACCACGTCGTCCTCACTTCAGAAACAGCAAATCTACGGCTTTTATTGAAAATAAAGCTAGCTTCCCTTACCTGGACTTGTGCAAAACACCAAGAGCTCCAAACCCACCGAGCTTAGAGGATGTATTAGCTCTGTTTTTGCGTCTGGTTTGTGGAACTTGCAGAGAATCTCCCAGGTGCTCCAAGGGCAGTCGTCGCTCGTCGTACTGGTGCTTGAGGATGCCTAAATCGCAGCGCGAAGGAGAGAAAAGGAGAAGAATGAAGGTAAACTCACTCTTGAACTACTACAACGTCCCCCCCTCTCAGAAGTGGGTTTTTGAGTCTTAAACCAACTTGTCCACAAAAGCCGCTGCCACCACCCACCCTGCAGGAAAGTTTGCGTGTACGCTTCCCTGAACAGTACGACTACGCGTGCCTCTGCGCAGGCTAACACTATGAGGTCACTATTCTGAACCACCCTTTTTGTCTACCTGTCGCGCGTGCAGTACGTCTCCTGCTGAGAGCCTGGGTCCCACCTCATCTGTGTGAAACTCGACATCGCGCGATAACCTTCCACCGATGACCGCTCGCGCGATGACTATCCACTGATGTCTCATACTGGCGGACGACCGATGTCTCTCCCTGGAAGACGACCGATGTCTCTCTCTGGGAGACGACTGATGTCTATCCCTGGCGACGCCCGCATGCCTCTCGCGTGTAAGGACCTGAAATTTATTGGAATGAAAGAGTATGTTTTAAGTAAATTCTAAGTATGTTTTATCTAAATTAAAAAGGAAGGAAAGTGTAGTCTAGAAAAAACTATAAGAGTTCCTTGTTTATACATCATCGCCGGTCGCCTAGACTACACGTCATCGCCTGGGCACGAGGCATGCAGGCATCGCGCGGGCGCGAGAGGCATGCAGGCATCGCGCGGGCGCGAGAGGCATGCAGGCATCGCGCGGGCGCGAGAGGCATGCAGGCATCGCGCGGGCGCGAGGGGCATGCGGGCATTGCCAGGGCGCGATGCATGTGGACGTGGCCAAGGCGCGAGAGTTATGAGGGCGTCGCCGAGGAAGACATCGGTCGTTCGCCAGGAAGATGTCATCGGTGGTAGTCTTCGCGCGAGGTCATCGGTGGTAGTCTCCGCGCGAGGTCATCGGTGGTAGTCTTCGCGCGAGGTCATCGGTGGATCGTCTTCGCGCGAGAAGTCATCAGTGGTTCCTCTTCGAGCTGGTAGTCATCGGCGAAAGGTCATCGCGCGACGTTGAGTTACACCCAGAGAACGTGGGCCCCAGACTCCCAGCAAGAGATGTTCTGCGCGCGCGCCACGTAGGCAAAAGGTAGTTCAGAATAGTGACCTCATAGCGTAGCCTGCGCAGAGGCATGCTTAGTAGTACTGTTCAGGGAAGCGTGCACGCAAACTTCCCTGCAGAGTAGGTGGTGGCAGCTGCTTTTGGAGGGATAAGTTGGTTTAAGTTACAAAAATCCACTGCTGAGAGAAAAGGAAAACGTTGTTGTAGTCGAAGAGAGAAAGAGTGAGTTCCCTCCTCCGCGTTGCGATTTCAGCCCCTCCACACAAGAGTACGACGAGAAACAACACCATTAGAGCACTTGGGTAGTCCTCTGCAAGTTCTTCAGACCAGACGCGAAAAACAGAGCCAAGGTATTCTGCAAGCTTCGTTGGATTTCGAAGCTCCTGGTGGTTGCGCAAGTCCAGGTAAGGGAAGCTAGACCTCTTTTCCATACAAGCCATAGTGTAGCTTTTTCTGAAGTGTGGGCGACGTGGTCGCCGTTTTCGCTTTTGTCTTCGTGAAATGCTTGGTTTGTGTGCTTGGGCGACGTGGTCGCCGGTTTTAAACATAGCCTTTGAAATACCATGTTTTTGAACTAGATCGCCGGTTTTGGCGCTGTTTTACGAAATCTCTGTTTTTGATGTTGTTTTGAAACTACTTGAGATTTACATGAGATATTCGAAGATCTGAAGCTTTGAAATGTTTGTGGATGTGATTTGAATCATTTACTTGAATGGTAGGATGTGTTTGAATGCTGTGAATGTGGGATCGAGGCATAGTATTTTCAGGAAAGGAAATACCGTGTAAGATCTGTATAGGTGTATTGACTAGGGGCTTGTCTAGAAGGAGATATCCTGACTCTGCTGAGATAATGAAATCACGTAGATGAAGTTATTCAGTTGGTGAGAGTTGAAGGAGGTTCGTATGAATGGGCGAGTTGTTCAAATGGGAACGAGCTCGGCCTGTTATACGAATTAACCTTGTCATACCGAGAGAATGGTAACAATGAGATGGTATATGCGCATGCTGTGTGGATTCACAGTGGTAGGTATGACAGGTGCAAATCTCTGGGCCTGAGTCAACACACGAGTCAAATTGGAAGTAGTGTCATGTGTCTATGCATGGTGGGTCAGTGGAAAGTCTGACATGTGAAATGAGAAACTGGAATATTGATAGACACTTGATGCTGTGTTGTGAAATGGAATGACTATGGGAAATGTAGTGAATTTGTGATTTTGGGCGATCAGCTGAATGCTAATTGTAGTTCTACGTTTTACATGGATAATTTGGAACTTGGTTTACTTGGATTTTCATGTTCATGAGTTAAACTTCTTTTAAATTATCTAGCTTACCCTTTTATCTGTTATTGTGGTGGTTTTCTCAAAACTGTGATGATCGTGTAATTGTACACGGGAGCAGATGACCTTCCAGGAAGAAGAGCTCCCTAAAGGGGTGGTCGCCGAGGGCAGAGATCGCCCATTTCCACCTCTCGGTGGAGATCGCCGGTTCTGGTGTCCTGATAGAAGATCGCCAGTTTTGAGGCCTTCTGTTAGAGATCGCCGATTTAAAGTTGGAGATCGCCGTTTTCTTTTGAGACCGCCTGTCTTACTGCATTTCTTTTATTATTTTCGTAAAATCTTGCAAACAATTGATTTGGTTATGTATTAAACTCCCTAAGGGGAGTAACTTCATTTCTGATATATATATATATACATTTTATTTTGCACTCTTCAATATTATTTGGTTACACTTAATTTCAATTATACATGTATGTATGTATTATTTTGGTGGGATGTTACATCGCGCCCTGGTGATGCCTGCATGCCTCTCGTGCCCTGGCGACGTCCACATGCCTCGCGCCCTGGCGATGCCTGCATGCCTCTCGCGCCCTGGCGATCATGTGTGGTAGGCGATCGACGATTATGTACTAACCAGGAAATCTTATAGTCTTTTAAGCTACACTTTCCCTCCTTTTTATTTTAAATAAAAACATACTTAGAATTCATTTAAAATATACCCTTTTATTCCAATTTAATTTTACAGGTCCTTACATTCTCCCCAACAAGCAAAATTTTCGTCCTCGAAAATTGAATTACAAGGAAAAGAGGTATGGATAGGCTTCTCTCATGGGTTCTTCTAACTCCCAAGTTGAATCACCCGATCTCTCAGCCCACACCACTTTCACCATGTTGATGGTCTTGCCTCTGAGCTGTTTACTTTGCCGATCGTCAATCCTGACTGGTTTCGCTTCAAAGGACAAGTCATCCCTGATCTGCACATCGTCCACTTCTAGCACATGACTAGGGTCTGCCATGTACTTCCTCAGCTGTGATACATGAAAGACATTGTGCAGATTCGCTAAATGGGGAGGTAGGGCGATCTCATAAGCCACTGGACCAATCCTCCTTAAGATCTGATATGGTCCGACGAACTTAGGGGACAACTTCTTTGATCTGATCGCCCGTCCTACACCCTTGGTTGGTGTCACTCTCATGAACACATGGTCTCCAGCAGCAAACTCCAAAGGCTTTCTCCTCTGGTCTGCATAGGACTTCTGCCTACTTTGAGAAGCTCTCATTCTGCTTTGTATCTGTTTCACCTTCTCGGTCGTCTGCTGAATCAACTCTGGTCCAACCAAAACTGTTTCGCCCTCCTGGTACCAGCACAATGGAGTTCTGCATTTCCTTCCATACAAGGCTTCGTATGGCGCTATCCCTATGCTGGCGTGATAACTGTTATTATAGGTAAACTCCACTAGCGGCAACACCTCATCCCAACTTCCCAATTGATCCAATACACACGTCCTCAGCAGATCTTCCAAGGACTGGATCGTCCTCTCTAACTGACCATCTGTTTGAGGATGATATGCCGAGCTCATTCTCAACTTAGTCCCCAAGCAATCTTGTAAAGTCTGCCAAAACCGTGAAGTGAACCTGGGATCTCTATCTGAAACAATGCTGGAAGGCACTCCATGCAACCTCACTATTTCTTTGATGTACAACTGTGCCAACTTGGCCATGGGCATTTTCAAATTCACTGGAAGAAAGTGGGCACTCTTCGTCAGCCTATCAATGATGACCCAGATTGCATCGTGACCCTTTACCGATCTGGGTAAATGGGTAACAAAATCCATGGCGATGCTGTCCTACTTCCACTCAGGGATATCCAGTTGCTGTAACAACCCGCCAGGTCTTTGATGCTCTACCTTTGCCTTCTGACACATCAAGCAGGTAGTAACATACTGGGCGATGTCTTTCTTCATGCCCGACCACCAAAATGACTCCTTCAAATCATTTGCAGGTATGCAGATTCTGCCATTAAATCTCAAGATCCCATCATCGCCCATCACAAAGTCTCTAGCCTGGTCGGTCCCTAGTGACTCCACAGTACGCTTCAGACTAGGGTCCTCCAACTGCTTATCCTTTATCATTCCAAGGAAGTCATTAGTTATAGCCAGCTTACTACAACTAATGTGATTTACGTGGAATTCTACCCCAAGGTTTAAGTCTCTGAACTGCTCGATCAGTTTCTGCTCTTCCATCATCATGGTGGCTACTTGTACTGATTTTCTACTCAAAGCATCTGCCACTACATTGGCCTTCCCTGGATGATACATGAGTTGAAAATCGTAGTCCTTTAGAAACTCCATCCACCTTCTTTGTCTCATGTTTAGTTCCTTCTGATCGAACAAGTATTTCAGGCTCTTATGGTCACTGAACATCTGGAACCGAGCTCCATATAAATAGTGCCTCCAGATCTTCAAGGCAAACACCACAGCCGCCAACTCCAAATCATGCGTAGGGTAGTTTCTCTCATGAACCTTGAGTTGCCTTGAAGCATATGCAACCACTCTTTTCTCTTGCATCAAAACACATCTCAATCCCTGATGTGAAGCGTCACAGTAGACATCAAAAGGTCTTCCTACCTCTGGGATCACCAGCACTGGAGCACTAGTCAACCTTTCCTTTAGTTCCATGAAGCTCTGCTCACATCGGTCGGTCCAAGCAAAAGGTTGATCCTTGCGGGTCAGCTGTGTTAAAGGAGCCACTATCTTGGAAAAGTCCTCAATAAACCTCCGATAGTAGCCCGCCAAACCCACAAAGCTCCTTATCTCAGTGACTGTCTTAGGACGTTCCCACTGCAGCACTGCCTCTACCTTGGCTAGATCCACTGAGATCCCCCGAGCAGATATCACGTGTCCTAAGAAGTTGACTTCCTTCAGCCAGAACTCACACTTAGAGAACTTGGCATAGAGTTGCTTCTCCCTCAGAATCTCCAACACTGTCCTCAGATGTTCTTCATGTTCTTCCTTGGTCCTTGAATAAATGAGTATGTCGTCTATGAAGACTACCACAAACTTATCCAAGAAAGGGCGAAAAATCCTATTCATGTAGTCCATGAACAGAGCTGGAGCATTGGTTACTCCAAACGGCATCACCACATACTCATAGTGCCCATACCGAGACCTAAAAGCTGTCTTTTGAACATCTTCAGCTTTTACCAAAATTTGGTGGTACCCCGATCTCAGGTCAATCTTGGAGAACACCGAGGCCCCATGTATTTGATCCATCAAATCGTCAATCCTAGGTAGGGGGTACTTGTTCTTGATGGTCAACTTGTTCAACTGCCTGTAATTTATACACAGCCGAGACCCTCCATCCTTTTTCTTAACTAGGGGCACTGGAGCCCCCCATGGAGATACACTGGGTCTGATGAATTGTTTCTCCAACAACTCTTCCACTTGCTTCTTTAATTCTACCAACTCGGCTGGTGCCATCCTGTAAGGTGCCATTGACACTGGTCCAGCTCCAGGTACCAAATCAATAGAGAATTCCACTTCTCTCTTAGGGGGTAACCCAGGTACCTCTTCTGGAAATACATCCGTGAAATCTTTCACTACATGTATTCTGCTTATGTCCCCTTCATTCTGCACTTCCAACCGAGCTAGCATCATGAAGCACCTCACCCCTTTTTCCAATTCCGACCACCCGAGTTGAGCTGATATCACATCTAACTCTTGGAGGTCTGGAAACGCTATCTTCTGATTACCGCAGTCTATGAGAACGTGATTGGCAGATAGCCAATCCATTCCCAGGATAACATCCAGGTCCTGAAGAGGTAGGCAGATCAAGTTCACTTTGAATCTGCGTCCCTCTACTATCACTGGACATTCGGGGCAAACTGTAGAGGTCAACACCTGTCCTGACGCAGGTGTAGAGACCAACAGTTCGAAAGGTAACTCCTTCACTAGAAGGCCCAACTCGGCTACACACAGGCTTGACACAAAGGAGTGTGTCGCTCCAGAATCAAACAGAGCTTTCACACCTCTACCAGCTATAAAACAAACACCTTGCACGAGGTTACCTGACTGAGACACTTCCGCTCCTGACATGGCGAACACTCTCCCCGTTGCCTGAGGTCTGCTGCCTTCGTTCCTCAACTGCCGAGAACCACTGGGTTGAGTCGCCCCATTCCTGTTAGGGCACTTTCTAGCAACGTGCCCTGTCTTTTGGCAGGCAAAACACCTCCTCTCTGAATCTCTCTTGGGGCACACATTGGCTGTGTGGGGTCCACCGCAATGGAAACATTTAAGTTTCCAGGATTGTTGTTGCTGAAACTGGGAAGACGCTGCTCCTGCCCGATGTGGTGGAGGTCTCGCATAGGGCTTGCTCTGTGGGTGCTGCACCTTGGCCTTCCCACTGGAAGAACCCACTGGGTGTGACCTGATCACCCGAGAATCACCCCTTTCCAGGGTCTCCACCATCTTCGCCTTCTTTACTAAGGCGTGAAATTCCCTGATGCACATCGGGGCTATGGTCCTCTTCAGCCCATGCTTCAGCCCCTCTTCGAACTTCCTACACCTCCAGGCCTCGGAGGTCGCCTGGGTATAGAATCGGGCGAGGTACTCAAATCGAGCAGCATAGGCGTTCACAGACATATCCCCCTGCTCCAACTTTAGGAACTCAGCTTCCCTCGCAAATCTTGCGCTGTCTGGGAAGTATTTCTCCAGGAAATTCACCCTAAAGCTCTCCCAATCCAACACATCCTCTCGGGCCTCCATCATCTGCTGAGCTCCCATCCACCAGAACTCGGCTTCTCCAGATAGCAGATAGGTGGCGAACAACAATTTCTTCTCTTCAGGGCAGGAGGTCGCCCTAATGATTTTCTCCAACTCCCTGACCCACTGATCTGCTTGATCAGGGGTAGCATTCCCACTGAACTTGGGTGGGTTGTGCCTCATGAACTCGGTCAGTCCCATCTGTTCCTGGGGCTGACCAACGTGGGAATTTGTTTCAGCCGATCGAGCAGTTTCCCAGTGGTGCATTGTAGCTTGATGGTTCTGAGCCATCGCTGCATTCTGTTGTTGGATGGCAGTTGCCATCATCTCGATAGCCTTGGCAATCTGGCTCATCTCTGAAGAAGGTTGGGGAGGGGTAGGGGGTCTACGTGCCATCTCTCTTCGTTTCAGATCTTGAAACTATGAGTTTTCTATATTCCCTACAACTACAAGAATGAGATCGATAAGAAATCAATTCATTCAGGAGGTAACATCTAGACCTTACAAAGGTCAGCATCTCAAAGTCATCAAGAATTTGAGCTCATCAACAGAATCATAATACTTATAACCTCAAGCAAAACACCAGAACAGCTACTGGTATACAACCATCAATCCAAACAACCACTTTCAATCAATTACAAAAACACCCAATAAAATGACATAAGTCGCACCAGAATTCAATGTATGCTAAACATCAAACCTTTGGGATTAAGATTGAGAATCATCTCGATCTAGTTATGAGTGTGCACCCTCACTACTTCATCAAGATCCTCTCATTCTTAATACTTAGATTTTCAGTTAGGGCATACATTCACTAAAGCACACACAAATTTCAATACAAAAACGTTTGAAAACCTTTCACTATAGTTTTTATTTAAAACTCAAATAAATTTTTTGAGCAGAAGAAACACAATGGATCCACAACCCTCAGGTCATCCTAAGGACGAACTGCTCTGATACCATTAATGTAACATCCCGCAAAAAAAACAATTCATATTTATATAATGAAAATAAAGGTAAACAAATATATTGAAGTGAACAAAATTATATATATGTAATGAAGTTTCTCCTCACAGGGAGTTTAATACATAATCGGTCAAATCTTCAAAAAAACGTAAACAAAATTACAGTAAAAAGACAAACAGTCGATCTCGCATCAGAACAGGGCGATCTCCCATCAGAAAAGGGCGATCTCCTATCAGACAACATACAAAGGGTGATCACCTAACAGAAAGCAGAAAAGGGGTGATCGCCTATCAGAAATAAAAACAGGCGATCTCCTTCCGGCGACCACTCACTGAGGAGCTCTATTACCTGCAACCTCGTCTACTCCCGTGCAAAAATACACGATCATCACAGGTTTTAGAAAGCAATCACAACACCAAAATCACAGGGTAAGCTAGATATTTGAAAGAGAGTTTAGATATGAACTTAAAAATCAAGATAAGATAAATTTAAGATACCCACGTAAAACCATCAACTTTATCATTCTCTTCACATGACCATCAAGTAATCACACATTTCACAGTATTCACAAGAGTCGTTCTATTTGACATAATGCATCAAGTGTCTATCAATTTCAATGTTCCTTATTTCTCACGTCAGACTTCCACTGACTCATCACACAAGACACTTGACACCACTTCCGGAAGACTCATGCATTGACTAGACTCAGAGATCTGCACCTGTCATACTGCCCCACTGTGAAATCACACACATTCACAGGGTCGCCGTGAAATCACACACATTCACAAGCGTATAAATGAATCTCAATATCATCACTATCCTCGCATGACAGGGTTAATCCATACAACGGGTCGAGCTCGTTCTCTTTCAAACAACTCACCCATACATACGGACCTCCTTCGACTCTCAACGCCTGAATAACTTCATCTATATGATTCACAATCAAAAGAAGTCCATGAGGACCAAGTTACAATGAAGAAAAATAGAGAGAATGAAAAAAAAAAAAAAAAAGTTTCTAAAAAGAGCCTTCTTATTTCAACCCAAGAGGTCCACAAGGTAATTGTTTCTCAAAAGCCTATATTTTTAGGTATGCCTAGATCTCTTGATTGTGATTCGGCTAAGGTTAGTCCAACATATTTGGATAATTTGGTTAAGGAATTCCAAGATGTGTTTTAAGACCCTCCTAAAGGCTTACCACCTCTAAGAGGCATTGAACACCAAATTGATTTTATACCCGGGGCTTCCTTACCAAATCGTCCAGCTTATAGGACCAACCCAACCGAAACAAAAGAAATCCAACAACAAGTAGAGGAATTACTTGCTAAGGGGTGGGTGCAAGATAGTATGAGCCCTTGTGCTATGCCTGTGATACTTGTCCCTAAAATGGATGGATCATGGAGGATGTGTACGGATTGTAGGGTCATAAACAACATTACCATCAAATATAGGCATCCCATTCCTAGGCTAGATGACTTGTTGGATGAATTGTATGGGTCTAAAATATTTACCAAGATTGATCTCAAAAGCGGCTATAATCAAATTAGAATTAAAAAATGTGATGAATGGAAAAACGCTTTTAAGACCAAATTTGGTTTATATGAGTGGTTACTTATGCCATTTGGTTTGACTAATGCTCCTAGTACCTTCATGCGACTTATGCATCATGTCTTAAGAGCATTCATTGGCAAGTTTGTTGTAGTTTATTTTGATGACATTCTCATATATAGCTTGTCTTTGGAACAACATGAGTTGCATGTTAGGGAAGTTCTTGAAACCCTTAGGAAGGAACATTTGTATGCTAACCTTGCTAAATGTATGTTTGGGCTTGATCATATAGAATTCCTAGGGTTTGTTGTAAGTTATAAAGGGGTGCATGTTGATCAATCTAAGGTTGTAGCAATTCAACATTGGCCTACACCCACCAATGTGAATGAGGTACGAAGCTTTCATGGACTTGCTTCTTTCTATAGAAGGTTTGTGAAAGACTTTAGTACAATTGCCGCACCACTCAATGCTATAGTAAAAAAGGATGTGGTTTTTAAGTGGGGAGAAGAGCAACAAAAAGCTTTTGATACTTTGAAGGAAAAATTGACTAAAGCTCCCATCTTAGCCCTTCCTAACTTTGCTAAAACATTTGAGATTGAATGTGATGCTTCAAATATAGGCATTGGGGCTGTTCTCCTTCAAGAGGGCCACCCCATAGCTTATTTTAGTGAGAAATTGAAAGGTCATCTCAACTATTCCACTTATGATAAAGAGTTATATGCACTTGTTAGAGCTTTACACAATTGGCAACACTATCTTTTTCCTAAAGAGTTTGTGATACATAGTGATCATGAATCTCTTAAATATTTGAAAGGCCAAAGCAAGCTCAACAAGAGGCATGCTAAATGGGTGGAATTCATTGAGCAATTTCCTTATGTGATCAAACACAAAAAAGGTAAAATAAATGTGGTAGCCGATGCACTTTCAAGAAGATATACCTTGTTAAATCTTTTAGATGTTCAATTTCTTGGGTTTGATAACATAAAGGATCTTTATCATGATGACCTTGATATTTCTAGCATCTATCAAGAGTGTTCTAAAGGTGGTCACAAAGATTTTTTCATACAAGATGGATTCCTTTTTAAAGGCAAACGACTTTGTGTTCCACATGGATCTATTAGACAATCTCTTGTTAGAGAAGCACATGAGGGAGGTTTAATGGGACATTTTGGGGTAGCCAAAACTTTAGATACATTGCATAAGCATTTCTTTTGGCCACACATGCGAAAATCTGTACATAGCTTTTGTGATAAGTGTCTAGCATGTAGAAAGGCTAAGTCTAAAGTGCAACCCCATGGCTTGTATACCCCTCTTCCAATTCCTACAATGCCTTGGGTAGATATTTCTATGGATTTTATCTTAGGTCTTCCCAAGACATCAAAAGGTATGGATTCCATCTTTGTGGTTGTGGATAGATTTTCAAAAATGGCTCATTTTATACCATGCCACAAAGTTGATGATGCTTGTTATATTGCCAATCTATTCTTTAAGGAAATTGTTAGATTGCATGGGATTCCTAGAAGCATTGTTTCTGATAGAGATTCTAAGTTCTTAAGCCACTTTTGGAGGACCTTATGGGGCAAACTTGGCACTAAACTCTTGTTTTCTACTACCTGCCACCCCCAAACTGATGGTCAAACTGAGGTGGTTAATAGAACTTTGGGTCAAATGCTTCGATGCTTTATTTCTGGAAATCCTAGGGTATTGGAGAATTTACTACCTCACATTGAATTTTCTTATAACAGAGTAGTCAATTCTACCACATCCCATTCTCCTTTTGAGGTAGTTTATGGTTTTAATCCTTTGACACCTCTAGATCTTCTTCTAATTCCTGTACTTGATGATGTTTTATGCAAGGATGGATTTGAAAAAGCTTCTTTTATAAAAGACTTGCATAATCACATCAAGCTACAAATTGAGAAGAAAGTTGGCAAGTATGCTGAAAATGCCAACAAAAGGAGAAAGGCATTAATCTTTGACCCGGGTGATTGGGTTTGGCTTCATTTGAGAAAGGATAGATTCCCAACTCAAAGAAAGTCCAAGCTTATGCCTCGTGGAGATGGTCCTTTTCAGGTCATCAAGAGGATTAATGATAATGCCTATGAGTTAGATGTACCTGATACTTTTCTTGGTAGTCATACTTTTAATATCAGTGATCTAACTCCCTTTTCTACAGGTCTTCAAAATTCGTGGACGAATTCTCTCCAACCCGGGGAGCATGATGGAGATCAAATAGAAGAGGAAAGTGAGGAAGCCCCGGGTATAAAATCAATTTGGTGTTCAAGTGCTGGACATGTTACAAGGGAGAAGGAGTGGGAAGAGTCACTCTTCTAGCTCCTTCTTAGCACCTAAGTCTAGAAGGAGTAGGAAAAGTCACTTCTTCCACTCTTTTACTCAAAATCGTCCCAAACAATGCCTTACACTAGAGGTTTCCTTGGTTTCCCTCTTTGGCATATTCCTAAAGCTAATTTTATATTTATTTACAAATATTTACAAATGTTTATACATGGGTAATTACAAAAAGAGAAAACAATCGATGTTCTTTACCCAAATCTCTAGCCTTGCTCCTTGTGATCCTTTGAGGTATGAAGGATTTTGAGCTAACTTGTCCTTGAGGTTCTTGGCTTTTATCCTCACTTTCCTCTTCTATTTGATCTCCATCAAAGACCCATCTACTGAGAGCACCCATCTGAAGTCAGGTCCATCCTGCTGGGTTTCCGCCGAGGACATCTCGGCTACGAAGTCAGCGTAAACTTGGCCTTTGATCGGGCCTCTGGGCTCATCCTGTATGTTGAACTCAGATAACTCCACTACCCATCGTACCATCCTCCCTGCTACATCTGGCTTCTGCAGGACCTTCCGGATGGGTAGGTCTGTCATCACCACCACTGTAAAGCTCTGGAAGTAATGGCAAAGCCTACGCACAGAGAACACCACGACCAATGCCACTTTTTCTATGGCCTGGTATCTTACCTCAGGCCCTTACAGGACTTTGCTGACAAAATATATAAGTCTTTGGCTCTGATCTTGCTCCTGCACCAAAACTGAACTCATTACTTTCTCAGTGACTGCGAAGTACAAACGCAACGGGGTGCCGACCTGTGGTTTGCACAGCACTGGCGGGCTGGCCAGATATTGTTTCAGCTTGAGGAACGCTTCTTCACACTCCCTAGTCCACAAGAACCTGCAGTTCCTCCTCAAG
This sequence comes from Phaseolus lunatus, assembly GCA_013389735.1. Classification (NCBI taxonomy): domain Eukaryota; kingdom Viridiplantae; phylum Streptophyta; class Magnoliopsida; order Fabales; family Fabaceae; genus Phaseolus; species Phaseolus lunatus. The sequence continues at coordinate 22,341,996 of CM023858.1, forward strand.
CACTGAAAATAAGGGTGGCCCTTATCACCCTTAGCTGACACAAACCTGGAAAGAGCAGCCATCCGACCTGTCAGTTGTTGCACTTCCTTGACCGATGTCGGGCTCCTCATGCCTAAGATCGCTGCGCACTGGGTTGGCCTTAATTCCTCGTTCGGTGAGCAAAAAACTGAGGAACTTGCCTGCTTCCACCCCAAAGGCACACTTCTCTGGATTAAGCTTCAACCCATATTTAGCTATGGTAGTGAATAGCTCCTCCAAATCAGCGACATGTTGATCTCTCACATGGGATGTCACCACCATATCATCTACGTAGGCCTACACGTTGCGTCCTATCATGGGTGCAAGGACTTTGTCCATCAGCCTTTGGTAGGTGGCACCTGCATTCTTCAGCCCAAATGGCATGACTGTGTAGCAGTAGCAGGAAAGCTCAGTCATAAACGTTGTCTTGCTCTTGTCCATAGGGTGCATCTTGATCTGGTTATAACCGGAAAAAGCATTCAAGAAGCTAAGCAACTTGCAGCCTGAGGCGTTATCCACCAATGCATCAATACTCGACAAAGGGTAAGAATCCTTTGGACATGCCTTATTGAGATCGGTGAAGTCCACACACATCCTCCACTTCCCATTGGCCTTCTTCACCAATACCACATTCGCTAGCCACTTAGGGTATTGGATTTCTCATATGTAGCCGGCCTTGACCAGCTTTTGTGTCTCTTCCCTGATCACCTGTCTCCTCTCTTCATTGAATTTTCTCCTCCTCTGACAGACAGGTCTGACTTCGGGATTTAACGCAAGGCGATGACATAAGAAATTTGGGTCAATGCCTGGCATATCTGAGGCAGACCAAGCAAAAGCATCCAAATGCCACTCTATGACTCCTGCTACTTTGTCTTGCGTATCTTGGCATAGGGATTTGCCAAGTTTGAACATTTTGCCTCCAATCTTCCTCTCTACCACCTCCTCTGCTGGTTCGGGTCGTCTCTCTCGGGCGACCTTTGCTCGTGCAACCCCGACTTCTCCCCGGGGCAGGGCAGTATCCGGGCACTCTCCACTTGGTGGTTGGGTAGTAACTGTGCATGTAAGGACCTGAAAAATTTATTGGAATGAAAGAGTATGTTTTAAATAAATTCTAAGTATGTTTTTATTTAGAATAGAAAGGGAGGAAAAAGTTAAGTTTAGAAGGCTACGAGGTCGCCGGTCGCCTGCTACACATGAGCGCCAGGTGGACATCGCGCGGGCGTGAGAGGCATGCAGGCATCGCGCGGGCGCGAGAGGCATGCAGGCATCGCGCGGGCGCGAGAGGCATGCAGGCATCGCGCGGGCGCGAGAGGCATGCAGGCATCGCGCGGGCGCGAGAGGCATGCAGGCATCGCGCGGGCGCGAGGGGCATGCGGGCATCGCGCGGGCGCGAGGCACGCGGGCATTGCCAGGGCGCGATGCATGTGGACGTGGCCAAGGCGCGAGAGTTATGAGGGCGTCGCCAGGGAAGACATCGGTTGTCTCCCAGAGGAAGACATCGGTCGTTCGCCAGGAAGATGTCATCGGTGGTAGTCTTCGCGCGAGGTCATCGGTGGTAGTCTTCGCGCGAGGTCATCGGTGGTAGTCTTCGCGCGAGGTCATCGGTGGTAGTCTTCGCGCGAGGTCATCGGTGGTAGTCTTCGCGCGAGGTCATCGGTGGTAGTCTTCGCGCGAGGTCATCGGTGGATCATCTTCGCGCGAGAGGTCATCAGTGGTTTCTCATCGAGCTGGTAGTCATCGGCGAAAGGTCATCGCGCGATGTTGAGTTACACCCAGAGAACGTGGGCCCCAGACTCCCAGCAAGAGATGTTCTGCACGCGCGCCACGTAGACAAAAGAGTGGTTCAGAATAGTGACCTCAGAGCGTAGCCTGCGCAGAGGCACGCTTAGTAGTACTGTTCAGGGAAGCGTGCACGCAAACTTCCCTGCAGAGTAGGTGGTGGCAGCTGCTTTTGGAGGGATAAGTTGGTTTAAGTTACAAAAATCCACTGCTGAGAGAAAAGGAAAACATTGTTGTATTCGACGAGAGAAAGAGTGAGTTTCTTCCCTTCTCCTCCAGTTACCTCCTCCGCGTTGCGATTGCAGCATCTCCACACAAGAGTACGACGAGAAGCAACACCATTGGAGCACCTGGGAAAGTTCTCTGCAACTCCTTCAAAACCAGACTCAAGAATAGAGCCAAGGCATTCTTCAAACTCTGTTGGATTTCGAAGCACCTGGTGGTTGCGCAAGTCCAGGTAAGGGAAGCTAGCCTTCGCTTTCAATACAAGCCATAGTTTGCTGTTTCTGAAGTGAGGGCGACGTGGTCGCCGGTTCTCTGTTTCTTTTCGAAATGCTCTGTTTTATGTGTTTGGGCGACGTGGTCGCCGGTTTTAAATATGAGTTTCGAACTCCCCTGTGTTTGACATTGTTTGAAACTGTTTGGGATTTAAATACAATATATATGTGATATTCGAAAGTTTGAAACGCTGAAATGGTTGTTGCTGTGATTTGAAATATTCCTTTGTATGGCATGACGTCTTGAATGCTGTGAATGTGGGATCGAGGCATAGTATTTTCAGGAAAGAAAATACCGTGTAAGATCTTGTAGTAGGTGCATTGATCGGTGATTCCTAAGGGGATATCCTGACTCTGCTGAGGTAATGGAATCACGTAGAGGAAGTTACTCAGTTGTTGAGAGTCGAAGGAGGTCTATATGATGGGCGTCTCGTGTGAAAAAGAACGAGCTCCGCCTGTCCTATGGATTAACCCTGTCATACCAGGAGAACTATTGACATTGAGATGATATATGCGCATGCTGTGTGGATTCACAGCGACCCTGTGTGGATTTCACAGTGGTGTGGTATGACAGGTGCAGATCTCTGAGTCTAATCAACGCACGAGTCAATCCGGAAGTAGTGTCAAGTGTCTTGTGTGGTGAGTCAGTGGAAAGTCTGACGTGAGAAATGAGAAACATTGATAGTTTATAGACACTTGATGCAGTATTGTGAAATGGAATGACTATGGGTGAATGTTGTGAAATGTGTGATTTTGGGCGATCAGGTGAATGATATGAGCAACTCTACGTTTTACATGGATATTTTGAAACTTGTTTTACTTTGAATTTCATGTTCATGATTTAAACTTCCTTTAAATTATATAGCTTACCCTGCGTGTTTTGGTTCTGTGGCTGTTCTTTTAAAACTGTGATGATCGTGTATAACTTACACGGGAGCAGATGATCTTCCAGGAAGTAGAGCTCCTTAGGGAGTGGTCGCCGGAAGCAGATCGGCTGTTTTGGGTCCCCCGATGGGAGATCGGCCTCGTTCGATAGGAGATCGGTCTCTTCCGATAGGAGATCGCCTGCTTCGTTTTTTTACTGCATTTTGTTTATGTTTCTGGAAAAATTTGACCGAATTTGTATTCAACTCCCTAAGAGGAGCAACTTCATTTCATATATATAATATTTTGTTCATAGAATCTATTTGTCACCTTTACTTTCATTTTATATTTATTTCAAAGTAATTTGGAGGGATGTTACATTAATGGTATCAGAGCAGTTCGTCCTTAGGATGACCTGAGGGCTGTGGATCCATTGTGTTTCTTCTGCTCATGAAATTTATTTGAGTTTAAAATAACAACTATAGTGAAAAGTTTCAAACGTTTTTGTATTGAGATTTTGTGTGTGCTTTGGTGAATATATGTTATAACTGAAAATCTTAGTATTAAGGATGAGAAGGTCTTGATAAAGTAGTGAGGGTGCACACTCATAACTGGATCGGGATGAGTCTCAACCTTAATTCCAAAGGTTTGATGTTTAGCATATATTGAATTCTGGTGTGAGCTATTTCATTTTCTTGAGTGTCTTTGTAATGGATTGAGAATGGTTTATTGGATTGATGACTGCATACCAGTAATTGTTCTGGTGTTATGCTTGATGTTATAAGCATTATGATTCTGTTGTTGAGCTCAAATTCTTAAGGATTTTGAGATGCTGACCTTTGTAAGGTCTAGATGGTACCTCCTGAATGAATTGATTTCTGATCGATCTCATTCTTGTAGTTGTAGGGAATATAGAAACCAATAGATTCAGAATCCAGAACGAAGAAGATGGCACGTAGACCTTCTACCCCACCCCAACCTTCCTCAGAGATGAGCCAGATCGCCAAGGCCATCGAGATGATGGCGACTGCCATTCAGCAGCAGAATGTGGCGATGGCTCAGAACCATCAAGCCACAATGCAACACTGGGAAACTGCCCGATCTGCTGAGACAAACTCCCACGTCGGTCAGCCCCAAGAACAGATGGGACTGGCCGAGTTCATGAGGCACAACCCACCTAAGTTCAGTGGGAATGCTACCCCTGACCAGGCAGACCAGTGGGTCAGGGAGTTGGAGAAAATCTTTAGGGCGACCTCCTGCCCTGAAGAGAAGAAGCTGCTGTTCGCCACTTATCTGCTATCAGGAGAAGCTGAGTTCTGGTGGATGGGAGCCCAGCAGATGATGGAGGCACGAGAGGATGTATTGGATTGGGAGAGCTTCAGGGTGAAGTTCTTGGAGAAATACTTCCCTGACAGTGCCAAGTTTGCAAGCGAAGCTGAGTTCTTAAAGTTGGAGCAGGGGGACATGTCAGTAAACGCCTATGCTGCTCGTTTTGAGTACCTTGCCCGGTTTTATACCCAGGCGACCTCCGAGGCCTGGAGATGTAGAAAATTCGAAGAAGGACTGAAGCATGGGCTGAAGAGGACCCTAGCCCCGATGTGCATCAGGGAATTCCACGCCTTAGTGGAGAAGGCAAAGATGGTGGAGACCCTGGAAAAGGGTGATTCTCGGGTGATCAGGTCACACCAAGGAGGTTCCTCCAGTGGGAGAGCTAAGGCACAGCACCCACAAAGCAAACCCTATGCGAGACCTCCACCACATCGGGCAGGAGCAGCACCTCCCCAGTTTCAACAGCAGCAACCTTGGAAACCCAAGTGTCTTCACTGTGGTGGACCACACGCCTCCAATGCTTGTTTCAAGAAGATTTCAGAGAGGAGATGTTTTGTCTGCCAAAAGATGGGGCACGTTGCTAGAGAGTGCCCTAGCAGGTATGGGGCGACCCAACCCAGTGGCTCCCAACAGTGGAGGAACGAGGGCAACAGACCTCAGGCAACAGGGAGGGTGTTCGCCATGTCTGGAACAGAGGCAGCTCAGTCAGGTAACCTCATCCAAGGTGTTTGTTTTATTGCTGGTAGAGGTGTAAGGGCTTTGTTTGATTCTGGAGCGACACACTCCTTTGTGTCAAGCCTGTGTGTAGCTGAGTTGGGCCTCCTAGTGAAGGAGTTACCTTTTGAACTGTTGGTCTCTGCACCTGCGTCAGGACAAGTGTCGACCTCTACAGTGTGCCCCGAATGTCCAGTAATTGTGGAGGGACACAGATTCAAGGTGAACTTGATCTGCCTACCTCTTCAGGACCTGGATGTTATCCTGGGAATGGATTGGTTAGCTGCCAATCACGTTCTCATTGACTGCGGTAGTCAGAGGATTGCGTTTCCAGACCTCCAAGGATCAGATGTAATTTCTGCTCAGCAAGGGCAGTCAGAGTTGGAAGAAGGGGCGAGGTGCTTTGTGATACTCGCTCGGTCGGAGGTGGAGAATAAAGGGGACGTAAGCAGAATACCTGTGGTGAAAGATTTCACGGATGTATTCCCAGAAGAAGTACCTGGGTTACCCCCTAAGAGAGAAGTGGAATTCTCTATTGACTTGGTACCTGGAGCTGGACCAGTGTCAATGGCACCTTACAGGATGGCGCCAGCCGAGTTAGTGGAGTTAAAGAAGCAAGTGGAAGAGTTGCTAGAGAAGCAATTCATCAGACCCAGTGTATCTCCATGGGGAGCTCCAGTGCTCCTAGTTAAGAAGAAGGATGGAGGGTCTCGGCTGTGTATAGATTACAGGCAGTTGAACAAGTTGACCATCAAGAACAAGTACCCCCTACCTAGGATTGATGATTTGATGGACCAAATTCATGGGGCCTCGGTGTTCTCCAAGATTGACCTGAGATCGGGGTATCACCAAATCTTGGTAAAAGCTGAAGATGTTCAGAAGACAGCTTTTAGGTCTCGATATGGGCACTACGAGTATGTAGTGATGCCATTTGGAGTCACCAATGCTCCAGCTCTATTCATGGACTACATGAATAGGATCTTTCGCCCTTTCTTGGATAAGTTTGTGGTGGTCTTCATAGATTACATCCTCATTTATTCAAGGACCGAGGAAGAGCATGAGGAACACCTGAGGACAGTATTGGAAATACTGAGAGAGAAGCAGCTCTATGCCAAGTTTTCCAAGTGTGAGTTCTGGCTGAGGGAAGTCAACTTCTTAGGACACGTGATATCTGCCCAGGGGATCTCGGTAGATCCAGCCAAGGTAGAGGCAGTGCTGCAATGGGAACGTCCTAAGACCGTGACTGAGATAAGGAGCTTTGTGGGGTTGGCGGGCTACTATCGGAGGTTTATTGAGGATTTTTCCAAGATAGTGGCTCCTTTAACACAGCTAACCCGCAAGGATCAACCTTTTGCTTGGACCGACCGATGTGAGCAGAGCTTCAAGGAACTAAAGGAAAGGCTGACTAGTGCTCCAGTGCTGGTGATCCCCGAGGTGGGAAGACCTTTTGACGTCTTCTGTGACGCTTCACATCAGGGTTTGGGATGTGTTTTGATGCAAGAGAAGAGAGTGGTTGCATATGCTTCAAGGCAACTCAAGGTCCATGAGAGGAACTACCCTACGCATGACTTGGAGTTGGCGGCAGTGGTTTTTGCCTTGAAGATCTGGAGGCACTATCTTTATGGAGCTCGGTTCCAGGTGTTCAGTGACCACAAGAGCTTGAAGTACCTGTTCGATCAGAAGGAACTAAACATGAGACAAAGAAGGTGGATGGAATTCCTAAAGGATTACGACTTTCAACTCATGTATCACCCAGGGAAGGCCAATGTAGTGGCAGATGCCTTGAGTAGGAAGTCTATGCAAGTCGCCACCATGATGATGGAAGAGCAGAAACTGATCGAGCAGTTCAGAGACTTAAACCTTGGAGTAGAATTTCACGTGAATCACATTAGTTGTAGCAAGCTGACTATAACTAATGACTTCCTGGGAATGTTGAAGGATAAGCAATTGGAGGACCCTAGCCTGAAGCGCACTGTAGAGTCACTAGGGACAGATCAGGCGAGAGGCTTTGAGATGGGCGATGATGGGATCTTGAGGTTTGATGGCAGAATTTGCATACCTGCAAATGATGAGTTGAAGAAGATGATCCTAGAGGAAGGTCATAAGAGTCGCCTTAACCTTCATCCAGGCATGAACAAGATGTACCATGACTTGAAGGAGTCATTTTGGTGGTCGGGCATGAAGAGGGACATCGCCCAGTATGTGACAACCTGCTTAACGTGTCAGAAGGCAAAGGTAGAACATCAAAGGCCTGGTGGGTTATTACAACCATTGGATATCCCTGAGTGGAAATGGGACAGCATTGCCATGGATTTTGTCACCCATTTACCCAGATCGGTCAAGGGCCATGATGCAATCTGGGTCATCACTGATCGGCTGACGAAGAGTGCTCATTTTCTCCCAGTGAATATGAAGATGCCTATGGTCAAGCTGGCACAGCTATACATCCAAGAAATAGTAAGGCTGCATGGAGTGCCTTCCAGCATCGTTTCAGATAGAGATCCCAGGTTTACTTCACGGTTTTGGCAGACCTTACAAGAATGCTTGGGAACTAAGTTGAGGATGAGCTCTGCATATCATCCCCAAACAGATGGTCAGTCAGAGAGAACGATCCAATCTCTGGAAGATCTGCTGAGGGCGTGCGTCTTGGATCAATTGGGAAGTTGGGAGGAGGTGTTGCCGCTAGTGGAGTTTACCTATAACAATAGCTACCACGCCAGTATTGGGATGGCCCCATATGAAGCCCTGTATGGGAGGAAATGCAGAACCCCCTTATGTTGGTACCAAGAGGGCGAGGCAGTCTTGGTTGGGCCAGAGTTGATTCAACAGACGACCGAGAAGGTAAAGCAGATACAAAGCAGAATGAAAGCTTCTCAGAGTAGGCAGAAGTCCTATGCAGATCAGAGGAGAAAGCCTTTGGAGTTTGCTGCTGGAGATCACGTGTTCATGAAAGTGACACCAACCAAGGGTGTAGGGCGGGCGATCAGGTCAAAGAAGTTGTCCCCTAAGTTCGTGGGACCATATCAGATCTTAAGAAGGATTGGCCCAGTGGCGTATGAGATCGCCCTACCTCCCCATCTGGCGAATCTGCACAATGTCTTTCACGTGTCACAGCTGAGGAAGTACATGGCAGACCCCAGTCATGTGCTGGATGTAGACGACGTGCAGATCAGAGATGACTTGTCCTTTGAAGCAAAACCAGTCAGGATTGACGATCGGCAAAGTAAACAGCTCAGAGGCAAGACCATCGACATGGTGAAAGTGGTGTGGGATGAGAGATCGGGGGATTCAACTTGGGAGTTAGAAGAACCCATGAGGGAGGCTTATCCATACCTCTTTTCCTTGTAATCCAATTTTCGAGGACGAAAATTTTTCTTGTTGGGGAGAATGTAAGGACCTGAAAAATTTATTGGAATGAAAGAGTATGTTTTAAATAAATTCTAAGTATGCTTTTATTTAGAATAGAAAGGGAGGAAAAAGTTAAGTTTAGAAGGCTACGAGGTCGCCGGTCGCCTGCTACACATGAGCGCCAGGTGGACATCGCGCGGGCGTGAGAGGCATGCAGGCATCGCGCGGGCGCGAGAGGCATGCAGGCATCGCGCGGGCGCGAGAGGCATGCAGGCATCGCGCGGGCGCGAGAGGCATGCAGGCATCGCGCGGGCGCGAGAGGCATGCAGGCATCGCGCGGACGCGAGAGGCATGCAGGCATCGCGCGGGCGCGAGAGGCATGCAGGCATCGCGCGGGCGCGAGAGGCATGCAGGCATCGCGCGGGCGCGAGGGGCATGCGGGCATCGCGCGGGCGCGAGGCACGCGGGCATTGCCAGGGCGCGATGCATGTGGACGTGGCCAAGGCGCGAGAGTTATGAGGGCGTCGCCAGGGAAGACATCGGTTGTCTCCCAGAGGAAGACATCGGTCGTTCGCCAGGAAGATGTCATCGGTGGTAGTCTTCGCGCGAGGTCATCGGTGGTAGTCTTCGCGCGAGGTCATCGGTGGTAGTCTTCGCGCGAGGTCATCGGTGGTAGTCTTCGCGCGAGGTCATCGGTGGTAGTCTTCGCGCGAGGTCATCGGTGGTAGTCTTCGCGCGAGGTCATCGGTGGATCGTCTTCGCGCGAGAGGTCATCAGTGGTTTCTCATCGAGCTGGTAGTCATCGGCGAAAGGTCATCGCGCGACGTTGAGTTACACCCAGAGAACGTGGGCCCCAGACTCCCAGCAAGAGATGTTCTGCACACGCGCCACGTAGACAAAAGAGTGGTTCAGAATAGTGACCTCAGAGCGTAGCCTGCGCAGAGGCACGCTTAGTAGTACTATTCAGGGAAGCGTGCACGCAAACTTCCCTGCAGAGTAGGTGGTGGCAGCTGCTTTTGGAGGGATAAGTTGGTTTAAGTTACAAAAATCCACTGCTGAGAGAAAAGGAAAACATTGTTGTATTCGACGAGAGAAAGAGTGAGTTTCTTCCCTTCTCCTCCAGTTACCTCCTCCGCGTTGCGATTGCAGCATCTCCACACAAGAGTACGACGAGAAGCAACACCATTGGAGCACCTGGGAAAGTTCTCTGCAACTCCTTCAAAACCAGACTCAAGAATAGAGCCAAGGCATTCTTCAAACTCTGTTGGATTTCGAAGCACCTGGTGGTTGCGCAAGTCCAGGTAAGGGAAGCTAGCCTTCGCTTTCAATACAAGCCATAGTTTGCTGTTTCTGAAGTGAGGGCGACGTGGTCGCCGGTTCTCTGTTTCTTTTCGAAATGCTCTGTTTTATGTGTTTGGGCGACGTGGTCGCCGGTTTTAAATATGAGTTTCGAACTCCCCTGTGTTTGACATTGTTTGAAACTGTTTGGGATTTAAATACAATATATATGTGATATTCGAAAGTTTGAAACGCTGAAATGGTTGTTGCTGTGATTTGAAATATTCCTTTGTATGGCATGACGTCTTGAATGCTGTGAATGTGGGATCGAGGCATAGTATTTTCAGGAAAGAAAATACCGTGTAAGATCTTGTAGTAGGTGCATTGATCGGTGATTCCTAAGGGGATATCCTGACTCTGCTGAGGTAATGGAATCACGTAGAGGAAGTTACTCAGTTGTTGAGAGTCGAAGGAGGTCTATATGATGGGCGTCTCGTGTGAAAAAGAACGAGCTCCGCCTGTCCTATGGATTAACCCTGTCATACCAGGAGAACTATTGACATTGAGATGATATATGCGCATGCTGTGTGGATTCACAGCGACCCTGTGTGGATTTCACAGTGGTGTGGTATGACAGGTGCAGATCTCTGAGTCTAATCAACGCACGAGTCAATCCGGAAGTAGTGTCAAGTGTCTTGTGTGGTGAGTCAGTGGAAAGTCTGACGTGAGAAATGAGAAACATTGATAGTTTATAGACACTTGATGCAGTATTGTGAAATGGAATGACTATGGGTGAATGTTGTGAAATGTGTGATTTTGGGCGATCAGGTGAATGATATGAGCAACTCTACGTTTTACATGGATATTTTGAAACTTGTTTTACTTTGAATTTCATGTTCATGATTTAAACTTCCTTTAAATTATATAGCTTACCCTGCGTGTTTTGGTTCTGTGGCTGTTCTTTTAAAACTGTGATGATCGTGTATAACTTACACGGGAGCAGATGATCTTCCAGGAAGTAGAGCTCCTTAGGGAGTGGTCGCCGGAAGCAGATCGGCTGTTTTGGGTCCCCCGATGGGAGATCGGCCTCGTTCGATAGGAGATCGGTCTCTTCCGATAGGAGATCGCCTGCTTCGTTTTTTTTACTGCATTTTGTTTATGTTTCTGGAAAAATTTGACCGAATTTGTATTCAACTCCCTAAGAGGAGCAACTTCATTTCATATATATAATATTTTGTTCATAGAATCTATTTGTCACCTTTACTTTCATTTTATATTTATTTCAAAGTAATTTGGAGGGATGTTACAGTGCACACTCCCCTTCTCGTCTTGAGGCTGCTCTCGTAGCACTTCTTAGCCTCCTTCTGATCTGACCTAGTGGTGATCACTACACCTTCCATCGAGGGCAACTTCATCTTCATATGCCTCGTCGACGCCACCGCTCCTAGTTTGTTCAAAGTTGGCCTGCCCAATAACATGTTTAGGCTGATGGGGCATTCACAACCAAATACTTGATGATGGCCTTCACATGTTGAGCTCTCCTTGGATGTTGAAGATGGTGCGGAAGCAATGGCTGAAATGAGGAAGACCCTCCTAGGAGTGATGGTGATCTTGAAGGTGCATGAAGTGTATGAGAGTAGGGAGGTTCGGCCAACCCTTGGTGAGGTGAGAAAAATGAAGATCAATTCCTAGAAGCTAGGAGAGAGCAAAGCTGGGCACAAATTTGGCAGCATAACTTTACTCATATTAATCTTGAAAATACAAGGTGTAGGCTACCCTTTTTATAAGCTAAAGGGTGACCACCAAGCTTAACCTAATTATAATGAAATGTGCCACAAATGTGATGTAATTTTGGTCACACACTCACACATGGCCGGCCCTAGGTGCTAGAAAGTTCCAACGTGAGCACCAAGCTAGGGTACATCAAAAAGTGAGCAAGTTTTGCTTTCTACACTACACTAATCTACTAAGCTACCCCTAATGGGCCTCCAAGTAGCATGTACAAGGTCTTCTCCCTCCCATCCGTGGCTTGACTTGTTTGGGCGTGAATGTGCTTGGCCATGGACCTTGTAAGTGGTCCTAGACGGTCTAGGCTCCCTCCTAGACGCTCCTTATGTAGCTCCCCCTTGTCTTGTGCTAGACGCTCTCCATGTGGTTCTAAATGGTCTAGTCTTGGCCCTTGGCTTTCATGGTGGGGTGAGCTTGGCCTCTCTCCATCATCCCCTCCCCCTTGGAAAGGATTTGTCCTCAAATCCAAGTCTTCATTGGTACCTACAAATGGAGATAGGTCAATTACATTAAATGTGTCATGCACTCCATATTCAAGAGGTAGGTCCAACTTGTATGCATTGTTGTTGACTCTCTTGAGGACTTGAAAGGGTCCATCTCCTCGGGGAATTAGTTTGGACTTCCTTTGAGTGGGAAATCTATCTTTTCAAAGATGAAGCCAGACTAAGTCTCCTTCCTCAAAAATCATTTCTCTCTTCCCCTTATTGTGGTATTTGGCATACTTCTCATTTTGTTGTTGTATTTGAAGTTTAACCTTCTCATGAATTTTCTTAACAAAATTGGTCTTGATTGCTCCTTCCTTATGCACAAAATCTTGTGGGTTAGGAAGGGGTAACAAGTCCATATGTGTGAGAGGATTAAATCCACATACTACTTCAAAAGGAGAAGCATTAGTAGTCTTGTGGACTACTCTATTATAGGCAAACTCAATGTGGGGAAGGTGCTCATCCCAAGACTTGTGGTCTCCCTTCATGATAGCCCTAAGCATAGTTCCTATAGATCTATTGACTACTTCGGTTTGACCATCCGTTTGAGGATGACAAGAAGTGGAAAATTGTAGTCTTGTTCCAAGTTTACTCCAAAGAGTTTTCCAAAAGTGGCTTATAAACTTGGGATCTCTATCGGACACTATACTTCTAGGTATTCCATGGAGTCTCACCACTTCTCTAAAGAAGAGCCTAGAAATATTTTGAGCATCATCTACCTTGTGGCATGGAATAAAATGGGACATTTTGCTAAAACGGTCCACTACCACAAAGATAGAGTCATGGCCTCTTGCAGTCCTAGGGAGTCCTAAAATGAAATCCATGCTAATGTCTTCCCAAGGAGCATTTGCAATCGGCAAGGGAGTGTAGAGTCCATGAGGCATTGCTCTAGATTTTGCTTTCAAACATGCTATGCATCTAGAACAATGTCTTTGGACATCTTTCCTCATGTGTGGCCAACAAAATTTTACTTTCAAAATGTCTAGAGTCTTATCAACTCCAAAATGGCCCATGAGTCCCCCCTCATGTGATTCTTTGACATGGAGTTTCCTATGTGTGCCTTGGGGAATGCAAAGTTTTGCTTCTTTAAAAAGATATCCCTCGGACACATAGTAACCTCCTTGCGCTCTATGTTAACATTGGGCATAGATGGATGAAAATTCTTGATCATCTTGATAAAGTTCTCTTATGTGATCTAATCCAAGAATTTGAGCACCCAATTTTGAAAAGAGTGTGTACCGTCTTGAAAGAGCATCGGCCACTATATTGGTGCTTCCTTTCTTGTACTTGATTACATAAGGAAATTGTTCAAGAAATTCCATCCATTTAGCATGTCTCTTGTTGAGCTTGTGTTGGCCCTTTAGATATTTTAAAGACTCGTGATCACTATGGATTACAAATTCTTTGGTCACAAGGTAGTGTTCCCAAGTCTTTAGGGCTCTCACAAGAGCATAAAGCTCTTTGTCATAGGTGGGGTAATTGAGGGTGGCACCATGGAGTTTTTCACTAAAATATGCAATGGGGTGACCACCTTGTAATAATACAGCACCTATGCCTACTCCCGATGCATCACATTCTATCTCAAAAGTTTTGGAAAAATTTGGGAGAGCTAGAATTGGTGCATTGGTGAGTTGAGCTTTTAGCCTTTGGAAGGCTTGCTCATGCTTATCATTCCAACAAAATGCAACATTTTTTTTCACAAGTTCATTCAAAGGAGAAGCTAGACTTGAAAAATTAGGCACAAACCTTCTATAAAAGCTAGCTAACCCATGCAAACTTCTTACATCACTTACATTTTGTGGAGTGGGCCACTCTTGGATGGCTTTGATTTTCTCGGGGTCAACATGCACCCCCTTTTGGTTGACTATGAAACCTAAGAAAACTACACTATCTACGCAAAAGGTAAACTTATCCCTATTGGCAAACAAACTATTTTTCCTAAGCACTAGAAGGACCTCCCTAAGGTGACTTAGATGGTCTTCTAGGGTTTTACTATATACTAATATATCATCAAAATGTACTACTACGTATTTACCTATACAATCCCTTAAGGTGTGATTCATGAGCCTCATGAATGTGCTAGGGGCATTAGTGAGCCCAAAGGGCATTACTAACCGCTCATATAGTCCAAATTTGGTCTTAAAAGCGATTTTCCACTCATCTCCCTCTTTGATTCTTATTTGGTGATAACCACTTTTAAGGTCAATTTTGGAAAACATGGTGGACCCATGCAATTCATCAAGCATGTCATCAAGCCTTGGGATTGGATGCCTATACTTGATGGTGATGTTGTTGATTGCTCTACAATCACAACACATGCGCCATTTTCCATCTTTTTTGGGCACCAACAAGACAGGTACAGCACAAGGGCTTAGGCTCTTTTGAACCCAACCCTTCTCCAACAAGTCTTGAACTTGTGACTCTATCTCCTTGGTCTCCTCGGGGTTAGTTCTATAGGCGGGCCTATTTGGTAGGCTTGCCCCCGGAATCAAGTCAATTTGGTATTCTATACCTCTAATGGGAGGGAGTCCATTGGGTCCCTCATTAGAGAATACATCATCAAATTCACTTAAAAGTTTTTCTACTTTAGGAGGTAGACTCATAAGTTCACTACTTGTGGCAGTGCATGCAAGTGTTCCTTTACAAAAGACAAGGCTTGGTTGTTCAACAAGAAGCAAATTTTCCAAGATGTTTTCAAAAGGTTTCTCTTGTTGAGCAACCTTGGGGGAAGGAACACTCTTCTCCCACTCCTTCCTATCCCTAAGGACTTTTTCCTTTTCAAGCTCTCTTTTCTTTTTCTTTTCCTCATCCCTTTTTTCTTTCATTTGTATTTGGTCTTTCACCACTTGGGAATATGGTAAAGAACTAAATACAAACTTTTTATGCTTATGGGTGAAGGAAATCTCATTAGTAAGACCATCATGCAAGGTTTTTTTATCAAATTGTCATGGTCTTCCTAAGAGTATATGGCAAGCTTCCATAGGCACTAAATCACATAAAACCTTGTCTTTATAGTTCCTTATGGAAAACTTGATTTCCACTTGCTTATCTACACTTAGTTCCCCATTCTCATTTATCCATTGCAACTTGTATGGATTAGGATGACGAACTACTTGTAGATTGAGTTTTTCAACCATTCTAGAGCTACAACAATTGCAGCTTGATCCACTATCCACAATGAGAATATTTTCTAAAACTTTACATCTTGTGTGAAAGATGTTCTCTCTTTGTGTCTCCATAGATGCACTAGGATGATTGTTGAGGGTTCTCTTAATCATTAGCAATTCTCCCTCTAATGGATCTACCCTCTCATCCTCTCCCCCTTCCTCTCTTTCACTTGGCTCATCCTCGCCACTAGAGAACTCATTTACACCTTTCAAAGACAAAGTCCTTTGGTTTGGGCATTGTGCTTGCACATGCCCTCTTCCATAGCACTTAAAGCACTTAACATCCCTAGCTCGGATGGGTGGGGTGGAGGCATCTTTGGCTAAGGGGTTTGTTAGTTTCCCTAGGTTTTTCTTTTGATGTACTACCCTCCCTTCTATATTCTCTCTTGGGATAGGAGTTAGAGTAGGATCCAACCTTTAGTCTTGAAGTTTTGCGCAAATTTTGTTGCTCAACTTTAATGCAAAGTTGGACCAAGTCATTCAAGTCTTGGTATGGAAGGAGTTATACTCTATCCCTTATCTCAAGTGAGAGGCCACTAAAGAACCTAGCTATTGTGATATGCTCCTCTTCTCTAATGGAGGCTCTCATCATGTAGAGCTCCATTTTTTGTCTACACTCCTCAACACTCATATTGTTTTGTCGGAGTCTTTGGAGCTTGTCCATCAACTCCCTATGGTAGTATAAGGGTATGTGGCGACGTCTTAGGGCTCCCCTAAGGTCGTTCCAATATTCAATTGGAGGTTCCCTATGAAGACGTCTTTCTCTTTCGAGAGAGCTCCACCAATACATGGCGTTCCCTTGGAAGCTAAGGGTGGCTAGAGGTACCTTGCGTTCTTCACTCACCTTATGGCAAGCAAAGAGTTGCTCTACTTTCATCTCCCAATCTAGGTAGGTTTCTACACTCTCCTTACCATGGAAATGAGGTAGGTCTACTCTAACCTCCCTTGGGCCCTCTTGCTCCCTTTGCCTATTTCTTCTAGGGGGTGGTTGGTAGTAGTCATACATTCTAAGGCTTCCCTCCCTTAGAGACTCTTGGATTTGTGAATGAGATGCATGAGTTTGAGATTTTTTTGATTTTTGTGACTTCTCTTCTTGGGCTTTAGTCAACTCATTAATTTTAGACTCATTCTCCAATTGTCTAAAAGAAATCATTTGCACGGCTTGTGAAACTTCTTCCAAAAGAGTTTTCATAGATTTTAATTCATTTTCAATAGGCTTTGGAGAATGAGAAGAAGAAGACATGACTAAAGTTTTGTGTGTAGAAGTATTTTACCTTGAGAAAATTTAGGGAAGTCAAAGAAGGTAGTCTTCCAGGTAAGGGAGGTGAGTCACAATGGACTACTTAAATACCAAGTCTTGCCTTAGCCAAAGACTATCCCTCAATGTCTTCACACAAAACTTTCTCTTAGTAAACCACTTAAAACACAATCAAGTTGAAGAAATCCTTTTTGATGCAAGAAAACAATTCAAACTAGCTAATTAACCAAGCAAAGAATTAACAAACTTAAACAAGGCAAGACAATTAGCAAACGTAATTAATTAAGCAAGGAAAACAGTTAAAAACAATTAACACATGCTAAACCAATTAAAGTCTACACTAGTCGGCCCTAGGTGAGGCTTCTTGGACACTTGGAGCCCTTGAAGACACACTCACCGTCTAATCACGTAATTAAAGAAGTAATTAACAAGGTTAAGTTGCAAAGAAGATTAAGAAAACCCCCTTTTGTTGATCCTTGTTTTGCTATTGGCACTCCCTTGGTTGTCTTTTTCTTTGTTGGGCCCTCCAAGTGTTTGTGGTGTTTTTGGGTAATATTTGTTTGCTGCCCTTGCTTTGGCTCCTCTTAGAATTAGGAAATTAATTCTCCAATCCAGCACCTATCACACAAGCTAGACCTCACTCAAGTTAAATTTCTACTCAAATAGGCACCAATTGAGAAACAATTCCAGCACCAAATTTAGAGGCCAAAGGATTAAAGCAAGAAACAAATTAATTAGAAAAACAGTACCACCAAATGGAGTTAAACTAGAAAGAGTTCCAAAGAAATATAAAACAAGCAAATAAAGGTACTCAAAGAAAGGTAGGCACACAAAGTGAATCCTAAGAATAGCACTAGAATAGATTTAAAAAAAACAAAAACAACACCACTGAAAATCTGTTGTGGCCAGAAAACGTGACTTTCCCCACTTTATACTGAGTTGTCCTTTAAATATTTGCCTCTGAAAATTGATATGCAAATATTTCAAGATCTCAACAAGATTTTGGGACAGATTTCACCCAAAACCCATGAGCCATTTTTTTTAATGAATTTCGCAAAATCAGTGTTCAGTTATGCCAGCTGGAGCGCCCAGATTTGCACACTGTTTTTAAAATATTTTTCATTTTTTTTCTATTTCTTTTTTTGACCTGATTCTTTTTTTTTTATTTTCAATAACACCTCAATCTTGCATATTCCAGAGAATCAAAATTTTTCTAGGTGGAAAAATAATTTTTCTAAGCAAAAACAGCCAGCACAGATTGATGCAAAACAGGGGATTCTGTGTAAAATGGAAAAACAGCAAGATATACCAAAAGACACAAAGGAAAAATGATGTAAAAGAATTTGTGTAGAACTAAAACACAAATATGAACTCAACCTAAAATTAAAAAGGCACCAAAAGCTCAAAAAACCCCACAGATTCAAATCAAACTTTTAGACCAAAATCAAGAAACAAATAAGCCAAACAAAGTACTACTTATGATTTTATGACATTTTGGAGAAACATGACTTAGACAACATATATAGATTCAAAAATTAAAGACTCAAAGAGCATAAAATGAACCAAAATAAAAATTGCAATAAAGACTCAAAACCTAAAAGAAAAACAGCAACACAAAGGTGTATGGAATCCTACCGAAAATTGCACCAAGATTGCTCAAGAACAATTGAACAAGATGCACCAATTGGAATTTCCAAACAGCACACCAATTCAAATTAAAAATTAAAAACAGAAAGACAAGTATGGAAAAACAAAGATGAACAACAAGGATTAAAGAAGAACTCAAAATTAAAAAAAAGACCAAGAACTACTCATCTTTGAAGAACCCCATGCTCATGATACCAAATGATGGCCTTCACATGTTGAGCTCTCCTTGGATGTTGAAGATGGTGCAGAAGCAATGGCTGAAATGAGCAAGACCCTCCTAGGAGTGATGGTGATCTTGAAGGTGCATGAAGTGTATGAGAGAAGGGAGGTTCGGCCAACCCTTGGTGAGGTGAGAAAAATGAAGATCAATTCCTAGAAGCTAGGAGAGAGCAAAGTTGGGCACAAATTTGGAAGCATAACTTTACTCATATTAATCTTGAAAATACAAGGTGTAGGCTACCTTTTTTATAAGCTAAAGGGTGACCACCAAGCTTAACCTAATTCTAATGAAATGTGCCACAAATGTAATGTAATTTTGGTCACACACTCACACATGGCCGACCCTAGGTGCTAGAAAGTTCCAACGTGAGCACCAAGCTAGGGTACATCAAAAAGTGAGCAAGTTTTGCTTTATATGTAACATCCCGCCAAAACCTTTTCATATTTATATAACAAAATAAAGGTAAAACAATAATATCGAAGTGAACATAAATATATATATGTAATGAAATTTCTCCTCACAGGGAGTTTAATACATATCCAGTCAGTTTCCAAAACTTAAACAAAATACAGCAAAATAGAAAACAGGCGATCTCCTATCAGAAACAGAAAACAGGCAATCTCCTGACAGAAACAGAAAACAGGCGATCTCCTAACAGAAACAGAAAACAGGCGATCTCCTTCCGGCGACCACTCACTGAGGAGCTCTACTTCCTGCAACATCATCTGCTCCCGTGTAAATTATACACGATCATCACAGGTTTACGAAAACATCCACAAAACAAAAATGCAGGGTAAGCTAGATATTTTAAAGAGAATTTAGATATCAAACTTTAAAATCAAGATAAAACAAATTTAAGACACCCACGTAAAAACCATCAACTTTCTCATTCCCTTCACATGACCATCAAGAAATCACATATTTCACAATTTCCTCAAGAGTCGTTCAATTCACATAATCCATCAAGTGTCTATCAATTTCAATGTTTCTCATTTCTCACGTCAGACTTCCACTGACTCATCACACATAGACACTTGACACTACTTCCGGAAGACACGTGCATTGACTAGACTCAGAGATATGCACCTGTCATACTACATTGCTGTAAAGTTCCCACAGCTATGCGCATCAACATAATCTCAATCTCAATCTCATCACTCTCCTAGTATGACAGGGTGAATCCATACAACAGGTCAAGTAGTTATCTTTCAAACAACTTACCCATACGTATGAACCTCCATCGACTCTCAACGCCTGAATAACTTCATCTATATGATTCCATTATATCAGGAGAGTCAGGATATCTCATTATAGAAATCACCAATCAATGCACATCCTACACGATCTTACACGGTATTTTCTTTCCTGAAAATACTATGCCTTGATCCCACATTCACAACATTCAACACATCATATAACACTTAAATGAACGATTCCAATCACGGCAACAATCATTCCAAGGTTCAGATTTTCGAATATCACATTTCAATCTCAAACAGTTTCAAACGACACTAAAACAGGGAAGTTCAAAATCAACATTAAAACCGGCGATCACGTCGCCCCACACATAAAAACAGAGCATCGTGCAAAAGAATATGAAACCGGCGACCACGTCGCCCTCACTTCAGAACCTACTCGCCTAAAGTTTTTATAAACGAAAATGCTAGCTTCCCTTACCTAGACTTGCGTAAACTTCACTAAGAGCTCCAACCCAACGAGATTCAAGGATGCCTTAACTCTGTTTTAGCGTCCAGTTTGGAGAACTTGCAGAGAACCTCCCAGGTGTCCAAGGGCAGTCGTCGCTCGTCGTACTGGTGCTTGAGAATGCCTGAATCGCAGCGCGAAGGAGAGAAAAGAGAAGGATGAAGGTAAACTCACTCTGTCACTCTTGAACCACTGCAACGTTCTTTTCCTCTCAGAAGTGAGTTTTTGAATCTAAACCAACTTGTCCACAATTGCCGCTGCCACCACCCACTCTGCAGGAAAGCTTGCGTGCACGCTTCCCTGAACAGTACGACCACGTGTGTCTCTACGCATACCAACTCTCTGATGCCACTATTCTGAACCACGCTTTTTGTCTACGTGTCGCGCGTGCAGGACGTCTCATGCTGGGAGCCTGGGTCCCACCTTATCTGTGTGAAACTCGACATCGCGCGATAACCTTCCACCGATGACTCATCCTGGCGGACGACCGATGTCTTTCTCTGGAAGACGACCGATGTCTCTCTCTGGAAGACGACCGATGTCTCGCCCTGGCGATGCCCACATGCCTCGCGCCCTGGCGATGTCCGCATGTCTCTCGCCCTGGCGATGCCCGCATGCCTCGCGCCCTGGCGATGTCCGCATGTCTCGCGCCCTGGCGATGCCCGACGACACATCGCCACGCCTTGCTGAAGGTTCTTCATCCCACTATGTTACGTCCAAGGTATCATCTCCACATGACTTGGTGACGTCGGTAGCTTCACATTTCCAAGAGTAGATCAGCACTACTCCTCGTGCGCCCATGCATGCAACACTAAGGACGATTTCTTATGCTCAAGCATGGAGCTTCGCATGCACAGCGTATCTAAGGCTTAACCCACACCTTGATACACGTGGTTTTTGGAACCCACTATGGTTGATCCAGTATCTTGACCACATACTGAGTGCACTTTCGGCGATCATGTGCACCATAGGCGATTGGCGATTATGTGTCCTCTAGGCGACAGGCGATTATGTGCCAGAGAAGTGAGATCGCCTCCGTCTTCAACAACGGCGATCTCGTAGACTTCTAAGCTACACTTTTCTTCCTTTACTCTTCTTGATCCACATGTCTTCCTCGAGCACACCCACGTGATTACCTCACGATAAAGTCATCACACCTGACTACTTGGTTAATACAATGGTCAGCCGACCGACCTCTACCAGCTGACCCCAGACCTTGGGCGACTTCCGAGGTCCGACTACTACGAAACTTCTATTACCAGCTCTTTGTATTTTAAATAATAACATCTTCTGAAATTATTTAAATATAACACTTTCATTCCAATTAAAGTTTCTAGGTCCTTACATTATACACTACACTAATCTACTAAGCTACCCCTAATGGGCCTCCAAGTAGCATGTACAAGGTCTTCTCCCTCCCATCCATGGCTTGACTTGTTTGGGCGTGAATGTGCTTGGCCATGGACCTTGAGAGTGGTCCTAGACGGTCTAGGCTCCCTCCTAGACGCTCCTCATGTAGCTCCCCCTTGTCTTGTGCTAGACGCTCTCCATGTGGTTCTGGACGGTCTAGTCTTGGCCCTTGGCTTTCATGGTGGAGTGAGCTTGGCCTCTCTCCATCACTTGATGTTCTCGGTGCGGGAGGCCACTCCATCAGTGAAAGTGGTCCTCAGCTCTATATATCCCCGCACCTCGACCTGGTCTCCTGCGAACCCATAT
Organism: Phaseolus lunatus; assembly: GCA_013389735.1. Taxonomy (NCBI): domain Eukaryota; kingdom Viridiplantae; phylum Streptophyta; class Magnoliopsida; order Fabales; family Fabaceae; genus Phaseolus; species Phaseolus lunatus. The sequence goes on from CM023858.1 coordinate 22,363,808, forward strand.
AGGCTGCCAGTATAAGGCCTTAGCTGATCTGGGGACAATTGCAACTTGTTGAAGGTCGACCAAAACATCACATCAGCCGAACTTCCTTGATCGACGAGGACCCGATACACCCTTCTTCCTACGGTAACCACCGATATCACCACTAGGTCATTGTCATGGGGAACAACGTCCAGGCGATCTGCCTTCGTGAATGTGAGGTCGATATCTGGGAAGTGGTCTTCCTCACATGCTTCCACTGCCATCACCAATCGCATACTTCTTACGCTGCGACGAGGTGCACCCTCCTCCTGAGAACCCACCTGAAATGCTATGGATCTCTCCATGTTTGGGCACCTCGTGCCCTTGATCAGCCCTCGGTGCGACCACCACCTCTCCCCCTAGTGACTCCCGCAGGTAATCATTCAAGAAGTCGCTCTTGACCAACTCATCTAGCTGATGACCCAGGGCCAAACAGTTTCGAATGGGATGGCCGAACGCCTGATGGAACTCGCACCATGCGCTATTGTCTGTCTTTGGGGGCAACTTCAGCCTTTTTGCCACGTTGGGAATGGCGATCAACTCTTTGAACTCCACCAGGAAGTTATGCCTGGGGGCACATCCTCCTTAGTGCGTGCCCTAGTTTGGGCTTCCTGGCCTCGTAGGGCTTCTGCTTTCCCTGAGCTCTCTTTTTTGTCGTCGCCTCATGTACCCGCATGGGCTGAGGGCAACTGGGCACTCGCGGTCGTGAAGGGGCTGCGCTTTCACATTTCTCATTGAGTTCCCCTTCGGCGGCAATGTGAGCAACAGCGCAACGCTTGATGTCGCCAAATGTCTTGGGGCGATTTCGGATAAGGGACTCACTGAAGGGTCCTGGCAATATTCCCTTCCTGAAGGCGTGCACCACCATATCCTCGTCTTTGGTGTGCAGCCTCACCACCATCGCCCCAAAGCGGTTGAGGTAATCTTTCAGGGACTCCCTCTGATATTGCCTGACATCAAAGAGGTCATAAGACACTAGTGGGGGAGCTCAGTTGACGATATATTGTTCTCTGAACAGCGTGGAGAACTGCACGAAGGACATGATATGTCCCTCAGGCAGGCTAACAAACCACTCCAGCGCTGTCCCCGTGAACGTGGTCATGAAGAGCTTGCAATGCACTGCATCTGATCCCCCTGACAGCATCATCTGCGTGTGAAACACTATGAGATGCGCTTCTAGATCCTCCACCCCCATGAACACAGTCTTAGGGCCCACAAAGGTGGCTGGGATCACCGTATCCATGATTTCTTGGGAGAAGGGCATTGGGAACGCCCTAGGTGGTGTTGGTGGAGCCCAATCATCCACCGCACGATCCCTTACTTGCTGTAAATTACGCAAATTCACGCGCAATTCTTCATTCGCCCTGTGCAGCTCCTCATTCCTGGCCTGTGATGCGGCCAGGTCGGTCCATCTGCATACGCACTTGATCTGCCCTTGATTCTGCCATCGTCTCCTGGAGGGCGCGCATCGTTTCCATGAGTTGTTGTATGGTAATGCTCTCACCCTCATTTGGTGGGACAGGTCCTTGCCTGGCATTCCTCATGTCTCCTTGTTTCTTCTCTCTTGCTTGTGTGTGGGACCTTGTTTTACTTCGGCCCCACGGTGGGCGCCAAATGTTCTTATCAGTTGACTCTCCTGTCGGTTGACTCTACGATGATCACACGCCTCCTTCCCTCACCTTGAATTATGCTTTGTTGTCTCGAAACAACCTGCACCTGCAAGATAGAAAGGGGCGCCCTAGAGGCTGTTTGCACTTCGACGCTCAAGTCAAAAACTAGGGCAAGCACAGTAAGTGTATTCAGTATCTGTGTTAGGTCTAGAAACTTCATACCCTTGTGAAGTATTTTACTACCCTTTCTATAGTCTAGGGTTTCCTCTGGGCCGCTACCCATATTTAGGGTTTACAGGAATACCCCTGCGCTGCTATCACCCAGGCTTAGGGTAATCTAGCACATAAGGTTTCCTTAACTAGAGTGCAAACTCTAACAGGGTGGCCACCTAGGTACTCCCTCGTGCACCTAGTATCTGGGACCACCTGCCCTGGGAGCGCCTTCACTGTTCACGTGCCATGCATGTAGCTTCACTTGGAAACCCTAGTTCTGATGAGTACTCAACCCCTCGGGACTCTGCACCTAACCGTGCTTTCCCTGCCACACGCATAGGCACTTCATGACTTAGGCTTCTCCTTACTTCTGGGCATTTTACTGATAATTGACCTTCCCTTAAGACCCATCGTAGATGTTCTAGTTTTGTTACTCGAAACATCCAAGGCCGATGTCACCTCATCACACCCAGTTACCGAGGACTCATCACCCTGCTGAGTGACGAGGACACCTCAGTTCACTCTGGTGGTCGATATGCTGATGAATAACCATCCCATTAGTCCCTATTACCTATGGGACCCAGCCCACGTGGCTCTGGCCCATGCTGTGGGACCCAGCTGACGCGGCTCACCTTTACTAGATGTTCTCGGTGTCCGAGGACTGGTCGGTACATATACCTCAAAAGCAAACGACCAAGAAGAACAAACATGGAAAAAGAAAAAAGCAACAATGTCAAGGTCTGACTATAATAATGCGTCTCTTTTGATGGCTTGTCGAAAAAGGAAACTGTGGTCCAACTTTTCTACAAAACAACTAAAGATGCACTTTTTTAAACCAACAACTCAGCATATAGAGTTATATTTCCAATCAAGAAACCCTTTTCATGCTAAGGTCAGTGCTCTAAACATATTCAAGATGTATCAAGCAAATCTTTAACCATAAAACAGAAACATACCATAACAGTGATCAAGATTTTGCATGCCATAGGAAGAAGTATGGTAGGAAGTTCTTCGCCAAAGAGGTACTCCAAAGCTCTCATTTTTCCTCAAGAACAAACACTTTTATCATTTCAATCATGCATTGCATGTGGTGGGTAAGTGAAGAAGACATACAACAAAAAGAATTACATTGTATAGCATGAGCACGCGAACAAAGTTTTCTCTGAATATACCTACAGCTTTGTGAAGTTTTTTTTATTTATTTTACACTGCACAATTTTCCAATACACATCATAAGCATGTCATTTCAATCAATTCCATTCATTGATGCCATGGTTATCTAATAACCTGCTTATTTAATATAAATTATTTAGTCTAAATAATTCATATCATGGTTATTTAATAACCTGCTTATTTAATATAAATTAATATAAATATATAAATAATTCATACAATGAACTTGCTTATTTAATATAATTATTCCTTATTTAATTTTAAATATGTTATTATTTACGTATGATTTCATTTATTTATTTATTATTAAGTTATTATTTATCTGCTATTATTTATTATTTATTTTCTATATTTACTATACTTATACTTATATACTTATCCTTATATAAATTTTTTAATTATTTATTTCCTATTATTGATTTCATATTATTTATTATTTAATTTATATTTACTATATTTACTATACTTATACTTATATTACTATATTTAATATAGTTATACTATATACTTATAGTTATTATTCTTTTACATAAAAGAAATAAAAGAAAGACTTTACATAAGAAATTGTAAAATCTAGATTGTACAAAAAATCATATTTTACATTACATTACAACATAAATAAAGTTACAACTACAATAATATACACTAAATAATGAGAAGTGCAAATTACAATATTACAATATAATTACAATATTAGAATATAAATATAAATAAAGTTACAACTACAATAATATACACTAAATTTTCTGAAGTACTAAATTGTTTGAAGTACAAAATTGATTCAATACATTGACACTGGCAGTGCCAATTGATGCTTAATTTTAGATCTTTCCTGAATTACCTGCAAATCAAGTTAATAAATTCAACTATATAACAATGTATGCATCTCATTAGAAAGTGGCCTTTGGAGTTCAATACATGAATCTATGTGAATACCTGACAACAATAAACCGAAAGAACATAAAGACACATGATTAAAACAGAGAAAGCTAGAAACTTATAATGAAATAGTTATACTTAACACAAAAAATAAATGTTCATGACCTATGACCAAACAACCAATCAACAATCATAATCCAAACTACAAAACACCAATAACAAACTTCACTGGTCCTTACATATTACAAACTAAACAAAATGTCTAATGAAAACATCCAAATCAGAAAATAATTCATTTCTCAATCTTAATATTTTTTTTGAAAATCTTCAAAGGAAGATTATCCTCCTGCAGCTGCAATATTTGGGGTGATTCTCTTTTATGTGGTGTCAAAGTTACGCTATCATTTCCAAGATCAACTGCTTGTGATCCAGAATCAGTACATTTAGTAGAAAACTTTGTTAATAAATCCTGTTACACAATTAAAAAAATTTAAGTCATATATTACATGGTAAATAAGTTGAAACAAACTACTTCAGCATATAAGCTGATATACCTCTGTAATTTTCACACATGTAACATCATTGACAACATGTTTTCCTTTGGAATGTTTCGCATTTTGTTCATATAAGTCCTTCAAGAATAGAAAATGTGGAATGAAACTAAGTGTACGAATAACTAAATCTAGAAAACTATAAATAAGAAAATACTTACAATTGACTTACTGCCTCCCTCTATGAAAGTCTCAATAGTTTGTTCTTCAAAACAAACCTTTTTAACCCTGAAAGATTGCTCAAATCGAATACCTTGATCATTTCTTGAGTCAATATAAGGACCTAGAAAAAAATTTAATTGGAATAAAAGTGTTATATTTAAATAATTTCTGAAGATGTTATTATTTAAAATGAAAAGAGCTTGTAATAGAAGTTTCATGGTGGTCAGACCTCGGACGTCGCCCAAGGTCTGAGGTCAGCTGGTAGAGGTCGGTCGGGGGACCATAGGGGGTTCCAAAAAATCACACGTATTAAGGTGTGATTTGCACCTTAGATACGCTATGTATGCGAAACTCTATGCGGGGGCATAAGAGTTTGTCCTTAGTGTTGCATGCATTGGCGCGCGAGGAGTTAGTACCGACCTGTCCTCGGGCAAGGAAACTACCGACATCACCAGGCCATGTGGAGGTGATAACTTAGACGCGGAGTGGTGGGTTGATGAACCTTCAGCAGGGTGTGACGATGTGTCATCGGACATCAGTCATCGCCGGAATGAGAGGCACATCAGTCATCGGTGGATGGTGGATGGTCATCGCTGTATGGTCATCGGGGCTCCCCACTACACGTGTTAAGGTGGGACCCAGGCTCCCAGCGAGAACGTTCTGCATGTGCGACACGTAGACAGAAAGGGTGTTTCAGAATAGTTGGCATCAGAGAGTTGGTAAGGCAGGAAACCCAAAGTTGGTACGCACAGAGACATCACGTGGCAGTTCTGTCAGAGGAAATGTGCACGCAAGCTTTCCTGCAGAGTAGGTGGTGGCAGCGGCATTGCTGGGCAAGGTGGCTTAAGTTCAAAATTTACTCTGATAGGCAATGTTCGAATGCTGCTTGAGTAGAGAGAAATCGAGTGAGTTGAGTTTTGGTTCCCCGTTTCCTTTTTCTCCTTCTCTATACGTTCGCGCACCTTCGCTCACCAGTTGACGGCCGGTGACTGCCTTTGGACTCCGGGCAAGTGACTCTGCTAGTTTTCAATCAGAACGCCTAAAATAGAGTAAGTGCGTTTTGCCCTGTTCTTTGAGTCAATTTTGAACTGAGAGGGTCGTCTCTGCATAGACGTTGCATGTGACCCTTTTTGCTTCAGAAATCGTCTCTGTTAACGAAGAAAATGAGTGGTATAGTCAGTTTTGTGATTAAGGCTCCATGGTGCAGGTTAAGGTATCCTTAAGTCTCGGTGGGTTTTGAGCTCTTAGTGAGTTTTTACGCAAGTCCAGGTAAGGGAAGCTAGCATTCGTTCAATAAAAACCTTAGGCTAGAAGATTCTGAAATTTGGGTGACGTGATCGCCGGTTCTAATGTTTGTTTCGAAATCCCCTGTTTTAGTGACGAATTGAAATTGTCTGATATTGAAATGTGAACTGTATATGATTTTCGAAATTTTGAACTTGGTTTTGATTGTTGCTGTGATTTGGAACCGTCCATTTACGTGTTGTATGATGCATTGAATGTTGTGAATGTGGGATCAAGGCATAGTATTTTCAGGAAAGAAAATACCGTGTAAGATCATGTGTAATGTGCATTGACTAGGGACTTGTCTAGAAGGAGATATCCTGACTCTCCTGAGATAATGGAATCACATAGATGAAGTTATTCAGGTGTTGAGAGTCGAAGGAGGTTCATATGAATGGGTAAGTTGTTTGAAAGATAACTAACTTGACCTGTTCTATGAATTAACCCTGTCATACTGGGAGAGTGATGATATTGAGATTTATTTATGCGCATGGCTGTGTGGATTCACAGCGACCCTGTGTGGATTCACAGTGGTGTAGTATGACAGGTGCAGATCTTTGAGTCTGAGTCAACGCATGAGTCTTCCGGAAGTAGAGTCAAGTGTCTATGTGTTGTGAGTCAGTGGGAATTCTGACGTGAGAAAGATGAATATTGAAAATTGTTGATAGACACTTGATGGTTGTGTGATATGAATGAGAAAGAAGATGGATTTTATGTGGGTGTTTAAAAGCTGATTTATGTTGATTTTAAAGTTTCGTACTTCAAGTTTTTTTTTGAATAGCTAGCTTACCCCTTGTTTTGTTTTGTGGTTGTTTCCTTTAAAACTGTGATGATCGTGTGTAATTTACACGGGAGCAGATGATGTTGCAGGTAGTAGAGCTCCTCAATGAGTGGTTGGACGAGGAGATCGCCTGTTCTTATGCTGTATTTTGTTTTATTGGAAACACTGGATGGTTATGTATTAAAATTCCCTAGAGAAGGGATATTATTTTGAAATACATTGTATGGGGTGGATGTATCTTATAATATATATACATATGTTAATTTTGATAATCTTTTATTTCAATGTTATTTCATATTATATATGTATGAGTGGATGATAAGGGGCGTTACACTTAATGGTATCAGAGCAGTTCGTCCTTAGGATGACCTGAGGGTAGTGGGTTCATTGTGTTTCTTCTGCTTACAAAAATTTATTGGAGTTTTGAATTAAAGCTATAGTGAAAGGTTTTTAAATGTTTTTCTTATTGAAATTTTATGTGCTTTAGTAAATATATGCTCTAACTGAAAAATTTTAGTATTAAGAATGAAAGGATCTTGATAAAGTAGTGAGGGTGCACACTCATAACTGGATCGAGATGATTCTCAATCTTAATTCTAAAGGTTTGATGTTTAGCATATATTGAATTCTGGTGTGAATTATTTCATTTTATTGAGTGTTTTTGTAATTGATTGAAAGTGGTTGTTTGGATTGATGGTTTTATACCAGTAGCTGTTATGGTGTTTTGCTTGATGTTATAAGTATCATGATCTTGCTGATAAACTCAAAATTCTTGATGATTTTGAGATGCTGACCTTTGTAAGACCTAGATGTGGTCTTCTAAATGAATTGAATCTTTATCAAGTTCATTTTATAGGAATATGATTAGAGAATAATAGTTTCCTAATCTTACACAAAAAATGGCTCCTAGACCGCCTACCCCTTTCCAACCTTCTGCAGAAATGAGCCAGATCGCCAAAGCCATTGAGATGATGGCAAGTGCTATCCAGCAGCAGAATGTGGCGATGGATCAGAATCATCAAGCTGCAATGCAGCATTGGGAGACTGCTAGATCGGCTGCAACAGCTCCCCACGTCGGCCAGCCTCAGGAGCAGATGGGACTGACCGAGTTCCTCAGGCACAGCCCACCTAAGTTCAGTGGGAATGCTACTCCTGACCAAGCAGATCAGTGGATCAGGGGGTTAGAGAAAATCTTCAAGGCGACCTCCTGCCTTGAGGATAAGAAGTTGGAGTTTGCTACGTACCTGCTATCTGGAGAAGCCGAGTTCTGATGGATGGGAACTCAACATATGATGGAAGCCCAAGAGGAAGTATTAGACTGGGAGAGCTTCAGGGTGAGATTTCTGGAAAAATACTTCCCAGATAGTGCAAGGTTTGCGAAGGAAGCAGAATTCCTCAGATTGGAGTAGGGGGAGATGTTAGTGAATGCTTATGCTGCTCGGTTTGAGTACCTCACCCGATTCTATACCCAGGCAACCTCTGAGGCTTGGAGGTGTAGGAAGTTTGAAGAAGGACTGAAGCATGGGCTGAAGAGGACCATAGCCCCTATGTGCATCAAGGAATTTCACGCCTTAGTAGAGAAGGCGAAGATGGTGGAGACTCTGGAAAAGGGTGATTCTCGGGTGATCAGGTCACACCCAGGGGGTTCCTCCAGTGGGAAGGCAAAGGTGCAGCAGCAGCAGAATAAACCTTATGCGAGACCTCCACACCATAGGGCAGGTGCAGCATCGCCCCAGTTTCAGCAGCAGCAACCATGGAAGCCTAGATGTTTCCATTGTGGTGGACCACACACGTCCAACGTATGCCCCAAGGGGAATTCAGAGCGAAGATGCTTCACCTGCCAAAAGACAGGACATGTTTCTAGAGAGTGTCCTAACAGGAATAGGGCGACTCAATCTGGTGGTTCTCAACAGTTGAGGAACGAAGGCAGCAGACCTCAGGCAGCAGGGAGAGTGTTTGCGATATCAGGAGCTGAGGCATCTCAGTCAGGTAACTTGGTGCAAGGTGTTTGTTTTATAGCTGGTAGAAGTGTAAAAGCCTTGTTTGATTCAGGAGCGACACACTCTTTTGTGTCAAGTCTATGCGTAGACGAGTTAGGCCTTCTAGCGAAGGAGCTGCCGTTTGAACTTTTGGTCTCTACACCTGCATCAGGACAGGTTATGACCTCCACAGTTTGCTCTGAATGTCCAGTGATAGTAGAGGGACGCAGGTTCAAAGTAAATTTGATCTGTCTACCTCTTCAGGATCTGGATGTTATCCTAGGAATGGATTGGCTATCTGTCAATCACATTCTCATAGATTGCGGTAGGCAGGAAGTGGTGTTTCCAGACCTCGACGTGTCAGAGGTGATGTCTGCTCAGCATGTGTGGTCGGAGTTGAAAGAAGGGGCGAGGTGCTTTGTAATCCTAGCTCAAGGGGGAGTGAAGAATGAAGAAGATATGGGCAGTATACATGTGGTAAAGGATTTCATGGATGTATTTCCAGAAGAAATACCTGGACTACCTCCTAAGAGAGAAGTGGAATTCTCTATTGATTTGGTACCTGGAGCTGGACCAGTGTCAATGGCACCCTACAGAATGGCTCCAGCTGAGTTGACGGAATTGAAGAAGCAAGTGGAAGAATTGTTGGAGAAACAGTTCATCAGGCCTAGTGTATCTCCATGGGGGGCTCCAGTGCTTCTAGTTAAGAAAAAGGATGGAGGGTCTCGGTTGTGTGTAGATTACCGCCAGTTGAACAAGTTGACCATCAAGAACAAGTATCCTCTGCCTAGAATTGATGATTTGATGGATCAATTGCATGGAGCCTCGGTATTCTCAAAGATTAATCTGAGAATGGGATACCACCAAATTTTGGTAAAAGCTGAAGATGTTCAGAAGACGGCATTTAGGTCTCGTTATGGACACTATGAGTATGTGGTAATGCCATTTGGAGTGACAAATGCTCCAGCTCTGTTCATGGACTACATGAATAGAATTTTTCGTCCTTTCTTGGATAAGTTTGTTGTAGTCTTCATAGACGACATACTCATTTATTCAAGGACCGAGGAAGAACATGAGGAACATCTAAAGACGGTGTTGGAGATCCTGAGGGAGAAGCAATTATATGCTAAGTTCTCCAAGTGTGAGTTCTGGCTGAAGGAAGTTAACTTCTTGGGACATGTGATATCTGCTCGGGGGATCTCAGTGGATCCAGCCAAGGTAGAGGCAGTGCTCCAGTGGGAACGTCCTAAGACAGTCACAGAGATAAGGAGTTTTGTGGGTCTAGCTGGCTACTATCGGAGGTTCATTGAGGATTTTTCCAAGGTAGTGGCTCCTTTGACTTAGTTAACTCACAAAGACCAACCTTTTGCTTGGACCGACCGATGTGAGCATAGTTTCATGGAACTAAAGGAAAGATTGACTAGTGCTCCGGTGCTGGTGATCCCGGATGTAGGAAGGCCCTTGGACGTCTACTGTGATGCTTCACATCAGGGCTTGGGATGTGTCTTGATGCAAGAGAAAAGAGTAGTTGCATATGCTTCAAGGCAACTCAAAATTCATGAGAGAAACTATCCTACTCATGACTTGGAGTTAGCAGCTGTGGTGTTTGCCTTGAAAATTTGGAGGCATTATTTGTATGGAGCTCGGTTTCAGGTGTTTAGTGATCATAAAAGCCTCAAATATCTGTTTGATCATAAGGAACTAAATATGAGGCAAAGAAGATGGATGGAGTTTTTAAAGGACTATGATTTCCAACTTATGTAGGGAAGGCCAATGTAGTGGCGGATGCTTTGAGTAGAAAATCAATGCAAGTATCAATCATGATGATTGAAGAGCAGAAGCTGATCGAGCAGTTCAGAGATTTAAACTTGGGAGTGGAATTTCATGTTAACCATATTAGTTGTAGTAAGTTAACTATAACTAATGATTTCATTGGAATGATAAAGGATAAGCAATTAGAGGACCCTAGTCTGAAACGTATTGTGGAATTGCTAGGCACCGATCAGGCTAAGGACTTTGTGATGGGAGATGATGGGATCTTGAGATTTAATGGCAGAATGTGAATACCTGCGAATGGAGAGTTGAAGAAGATGATCCTAAAGGAAGGTCACAAAAGTCGTCTTAGCCTACATCCAGGCATGAACAAGATGTACCAGGACTTAAAGGGGTCATTTTGGTGGTCAGGCATGAAGAAAGACATTGCCCAATATGTTACTACCTGCTTGACATGTCAGAAGGCAAAGGTAGAGCATCAAAGACCTGGCGGGTTGTTGCAGCAATTGGATATTCCTGAATGGAAATGGGACAGCATTGCAATGGATTTCGTTACCCACTTACCTAGATCGGTAAGGGGTCATGATGCAGTCTGGATCATAATTGATCGGCTGACGAAGAGTGCCCACTTTCTTCCAGTGAATTTGAGGATATCCATGGCCAAGTTGGCTCAGTTGTACATCAGAGAAATTGTGAGGCTGCATGGAGTACCTTCCAGCATTGTTTCGGATAGAGATCGGGTTCACTTCACGATTTTGGCAGACCTTACAGGATTCTTTGGGAACTAAGTTGAGGATGAGCTCTGCATATCATCCTCAAACCGATGGACAGTCTGAGAGAACGATCCAGTCCTTGGAAGATCTGCTGAGGACGTGTGTCTTGGATCAATTGGGAAGCTGGGATGAGATGTTGCAACTGGTGGAGTTTACTTATAATAACAGTTATCATGCCAGTATTGGGATGGCGCCATATGAAGCCTTGTATGGGAGGAAATGCAGAACTCCTTTATGTTGGTACCAGGAGGGTGAAGCAGTCTTGGTCGGGCCAGAGTTGATTCAGCAGACGACCGAGAAGGTGAAACAGATAAAAGACAGAATGAAAGCTTCTCAAAGTCGGCAGAAATCTTATGCAGATCAGAGGAGAAAACCTTTGGAGTTTGCAGTGGGAGATCATGTATTTATGAGAGTGACACCGACCAAGGGTGTAGGACGAGCTATCAGATCAAAGAAGCTGTCCCCTAAGTTTATTGGGCCATATCAGATCCTAAGGAGGATCGGTCCAGTGGCTTATGAGATCGCCCTACCTCCCCAATTAGCGAACCTGCATAATGTCTTTCATGTATCACAGCTGAGGAAGTACATGGCAGACCCAAGTCACGTGCTGGAGGTGGATGAGGTGCAGATCAAGGATGACTTGTCTTTTGAAGCAAAACCAGTTAGGATTGACGATCGGCAGAGTAAACAGCTCAGAGGCAAGACCATCAACACGGTGAAAGTGGTGTGGGATGACAGATCGGGTGATTCAACTTGGGAATTAGAAGAAACCATGAGAAAAGCCTATCCCTACCTCTTTTCCTAGTAGTTCAATTTTCGAGGACGAAAATTTTTCTTGTTGGGGAGAATGTAAGGACCTATAAATTTATTTGAAATAAAAGTGTTATATTTTAAATGATTTCTGAGTATGTTATTATTTAAAATAAAAAGGACATAAAAATAGAAATCTCATAGTGGTCAGACCTCGGACGTCGCCCAAGATCTGGGATCAGCTGGTAGAGGGCGATCGGTTGACCATTGTACTAACCAAGTAGTCAGGTGCGATGACTTTATCGGGAGGTAATCACGTGGGCCTGCTTGAAGGGAGGAGGCACGTGAATCAAGAAGGGTAAGAGAAAGGAAGGTGTAGCTTAGAAGTCGATGAGATCGCCGTTTGTTGAAGAAGGCGGCGGCCTCCAACTTCCCCCGTATGAAATCGCCAATCGCCTATGGTGCACATGATCGCCGAAAAGAGCACATTTCCAAGTATTCGAGAAGACTTGGTAAGCACTTAGTATGTGGTCTAAATACAGAAGATGAGTGATATAGAAGATAGGAGGCATATCTGCCACCATGAGTAGTGTGAACCGTGATACCACAGACTTAGAGGAATGGGAGGACGAGCCCTCAGCTGGGTGTGACGATGTGACATCGGTGACCAGAGTGAGGCGATGTGTCCTCGTCACACACAAGGGCGATAAGAGATCGCCAACAGGATGAGAGGAACATCGGTCATCAACCAGGATGGGAGACACATCGGTGGTCTGCCAGGGTGAGACATCGGTGGTCTGCCAGGGTGAGACATTGGTTGTCTGCCAGGGTGAGACATCGGTGGTCTGCCAGGGTGAGGAATCAGTCGTCCGTCAGGAAGAGGAATCAGTCATCGCCAGTATGAGAGGCATCGGTCATCGTCGGTATGAGAGGCATGGTTATCGCGCGAGCAGTCATCGGTGGATGGTTATCGCGCGATGTCGTGTTTCACACAGATAAGGTGGGACCCAGGCTCCCAGCATGAACGTTCTGCATGCGCAACACATAGACAGAAAGGGTGTTTCAGAATAGTTAGCATCAGACAGTTGGTATGCGCAGAAACCCACGTGGTCATACTGTTCAAGGACGTGTGCACGCAAGCTTTCCTGCAGAGTGTGTAACATCCCGCCAAATTCCTTTTCATATTTATGTAATAAAATAAAGGTGAAACAAATATATCAAAGTGAACATAATTTTATATATGTAATGAAGTTTCTCCTCACAGGGAGTTTAATACATAATCGGTCAGTTTTCCAAAACGTAAACAAAATACAGTAAAATAGAAAGACCGGCGATCTCCTAACAGCGAAAGGCGATCTCCTATCAGAAAACGGCAATCTCCTATCAGAAAACAGAAAAAGGTGATCGCCTAACAGAAGTAGAAACAGGCGATCTCCTTCCGGCGACCACTCACTGAGGAGCTCTACTTCCTGCAACATCATCTGCTCCCGTGTAAATTATACACGATCATCACAGTTTTAAGAAAACAGCCACAGAACCAAACACGCAGGGTAAGCTAGATATTTTAAAGAGAGTTTAGGTATGAACTTAAAAATCAAGATAAAATAAATTTAAGATACCCACGTAAAACCATCAACTTTCTCATTCTCTTCACATGACCATTAAGTAAACACATATTTCACAATTCCTCAAGATTCGTTCAAATCACATAATTCATCAAGTGTCTATCAATTTCAATGTTTCTCATTTCTCACGTCAGACTTCCACTGACTCATCACACACAGACACTTGACACCACTTCTGGAAGACTCATGCATTGACTAGACTCAGAGATCTGCACCTGTCATACTGCCCCACTGTGAAATCACACACATTCACAGGGTTGCCGTGAAATCACACACATTCACAAGCGTATAAATGAATCTCAATATCATCACTATCCTAGCATGACAGGGTTAATCCACACAACGGGTCAAGCTCGTTCTCTTTCAAACAACTCACCCATACGTATGAACCTCCTTCGACTCTCAACGCCTGAATAACTTCATCTATATGATTCCATCAGTTTCTGCTCTTCCATCATCATGGTGGCTACTTGTATTGATTTTCTACTCAAAGCATCTGCCACTACATTGGCCTTCCCTGGGTGATACATGAGTTGAAAATCGTAGTCCTTTAGAAACTCCATCCACCTTCTTTGTCTCATGTTTAGTTCCTTCTGATCGAACAGGTATTTCAGGCTCTTATGGTCACTGAACACCTGGAACCGAGCGCCATATAAATAGTGCCTCCAGATCTTCAAGGCAAACACCACAGCCGCCAACTCCAAATCATGCGTAGGGTAGTTTCTCTCATGAACCTTGAGTTGCCTTGAAGCATATGCAACCACTCTTTTCTCTTGCATCAAAACACATCCCAAACCCTGATGTGAAGCGTCACAGTAGACATCAAAAGGTCTTCCTACCTCTGGGATCACCAGCACTGGAGCACTAGTCAACCTTTCCTTTAGTTCCATGAAGCTCTGCTCACATCGGTCGGTCCAAGCAAAAGGTTGATCCTTGCGGGTCAGCTGTGTTAAAGGAGCCACTACCTTGGAAAAGTCCTCAATAAACCTCCGATAGTAGCCAGCCAAACCCACAAAGCTCCTTATCTCAGTGACTGTCTTAGGACGTTCCCACTGCAGCACTGCCTCTATCTTGGCTGGATCCACTGAGATTCCCCGAGCAGATATCACGTGTCCTAAGAAATTGACTTCCTTCAGCCAGAACTCGCACTTGGAGAACTTGGCATAGAGTTGCTTCTCCCTAAGAATCTCCAACACTGTCCTTGTAACATCCCACCAAATCCTTTTCATATTTATATAATAAAAATAAAGGTAAACAAATATATTGAAGTCAACATAATTACAGGGAGTTTAATACATACTCGGTCAATTTTCCAAAAACGTAAACAAAATTACAGTAAACTAGAAAGACAGGCGATCTCCTAACAGCAAAAGGCGATCTCCTATCAGAGAACGGCGATCTCCTATCAGAAAACCGAAAAAAGGGGTGATCGCCTAACGGAAATAGAACCGGGCGATCTCCTTCCGGCGACCACTCACTGAGGAGCTCTACTACCTGCAACCTCGTCTGCTCCCGTGCAAAAATACACGATCATCACAGGTTTAAGAAAACAATCACAATACCAGATAGAAGGGTAAGCTAGATGTTTTAAAAACTTTAAATATGAAACTTTAAATCAATAGAAAACATAAATCTTCACACCATTCATAATCCATATCAATTTCAACCATCAACATTCCCATATTCCACAAACTCGTCAAGTGTCTATTCGCTACTTTCAATGTTCATGGTTCACACGTCAGACTTTCCACTGACTCATAACATATAGACACATGACTCTACTTCCGGAAGACTCGTGCGTTGACTCAGGCTCAGAGATCTGCACCTGTCATACCACACCACTGTGAAATCCACACAGGGTCGCTGTGAAATCCACACAGCCATGCGCATACATAATCTCAATATCATCACTCTCCCGGTATGACAGGGTTAATTCATATAACAGGTCAAGCTCGTTCTCTTTCAAACAACTCACCCATACATATGAACCTCCTTCGACTCTCCACAACTGAATAACTTCATCTATGTGATTCCATTATATCAGCAGAGTCAGGATATCTCCTTCTAGACAAGCCCCTAGTCAATACACATTACACACGATCTTACACGGTATTTTCTTTCCTGAAAATACTATGCCTTGATCCCGCATTCACAACATTCAACACGTCATACAACACTTAATGAACGATTCCAGTCACAGCAAAACTCATGCCAAGGTTCAGATTTTCGAATATCACATTTAAATCTCAAACAGTTTCAAACAACACCAAAAACAGGGGAGTTCGAAAAACAACGCCAAAATCGGCGATCTCGTCCAAAAACAGGGGAATATACAATAACAGTTGAAAATCGGCGACCACGTCGCCCCATCATCTCAATCATCTAATATAAGGTTTTCGTTGGAAATAAGGCTAGCTTCCCTTACCTGGACTTGCGCAAAACACTAAGAGCTCCAAAACCCACCGAAGCTTAAAGGTGCCTTAGCTCTGTTTTTGCGTCTGGTTTGTAGAACTTGTAGAGAACCTCCCAGGTGCTCTAAGGGCACTCTTGAACCACTGCAACGTTCTTTTCCTCTCAGAAGTGGGTTTTTGTATCTTAAACCAACTTGTCCACAAGATCCGCTGCCACCACCCACTCTGCAGGGAAGTTTGCGTGTACGCTTCCCTGAACAGTACGACTACGCGTGCCTCTGCGCAGGCTAACACTCTGAGGTCACTATTCTGAACCACCCTTTTTGTCTACGTGTCGCGCGTGCAGTACGTCTCCTGCTGAGAGCCTGGGTCCCACCTCATCTGTGTGAAACTCGACATCGCGCGATAACCTTCCACCGATGACCGCTCGCGCGATGACTATCCACTGATGTCTCATACTGGCGGACGACCGATGTCTCTCCCTGGAAGACGACAGATGTCTCGCCCTGGCGATGACCGCATGCTTCGCGCCCTAGTGATGTCCGCAAGCCTCGCGCCCTGGCGATGCCCGCATGCCTCGCGCCCTGGCGATGCCCGCATGCCTCGCGCCCGGCGATGCCCGCATGCCTCGCGCCCGGCGATGCCCGCATGCCTCGCGCCCGGCGATGCCCGACGACACATCGCCACACCTTGCTGTAGGTTCTTCATCCCACTATGTTACGTCCAAGGTATCATCTCCACATGACTTGGTGACATCGGTAGCTTCACCTTTCCAAGAGTAGATCAGCACCACTCCTCGTGCGCCCATGCATGCAATACTAAGGACGATCTCTTTTGCTCAAGCATAGAGCTTTGCATGCACAGCGTATCTAAGGCTTAACCCACACCTTGATACGCGTGGTTGTTGGAACCCACTCTGGTTGATCCAGTATCCTGACCACATACTGAGTGCACTTCCGGCGATCATGTGCACCAGGCGACTGGCGATCACGTGTAATCTAGGCGATAGGCGATTATGTACTAATCAGGCGATCTCATAGTCTTCTAAACTACACTTTCCTTCCTTTTTATTTTAAATAAAAACATACTTAGAATTCATTTAAAATATATTCCTTTTTATTCCAATTTAATTTTACAGGTCCTTACAGAGTGGGTGGTGGCAGCGGCATTTCTGGGCAAGTTGGTTTAGATTCAAAACTCACTCCTGAGAGGCAGTGGACGTTGCTGTGGTTCGAGAGTAATTGAGTGAGTTAGCTTTGGTTCCCTGTTTCTTTCCTCTCCTTCTCCCTGCGTTCAGACGTCCTAGCGAACCAGTTGAAGATCGGCGACTGCCCCTGGATTCCTGACGTTGTGCTCTGCAAGTTTTCTGATCAAAGCCGTGAAACAGAGTAAGTTCTTCGTGCTCTGTTTTTGGAGTTGTTTCTGAACGTGAGAGAGTTGCTTCTGCATGGGCTTTGCATTCAACTCTTTTAGCTTCAGAATTAGCCTCTGTTAACGCAGAATATGGGTAATGTCGTTAGTTTTATGACTAAGGCTCCATGGTGCAGGTTAAGGTATCCTTAAGTTCGGTGGGTTAGAGCTCGTAGTGAGATTTTACGCAAGTCCAGGTAAAGGAAGCTAGCATTTGTTCAATAAAAACCTTAGGCTAGAAGATTCTGAAGTTGGGGCGACGTGGTCGCCGGTTTCAAACTTTCTTGCACGATGCTCTGTTTTTATGTGTGGGGCGACGTGATCGCCGGTTTTGATGCAAATTTCAAAATCCCCTATTTTAGTGTCGTTTTGAAATTGTTTGAGATTGAAGGGTGAAATGCATATGATATTCGAAAATTTGAACTTTGGTATGATTGTTTCTGTGATTGGGATTGTTTAAGAAAAGATTCAAAATATTATATGATGGAATTATGCTTTTACGTGTGGTATGATGTACTGGATGAATGTGAAATTGTGATCAAGACATAGTATTTTCAGGAAAGGAAATACCGTGTTGAGATTTGTATTAGAGTGTATTGATCAGTGAGTATCCTGTGAATGAGACGATCCTGACTCTGCTGATATAATGGAATCACATAGATGAAGTTATTCAGGTGGTGAGAGTCGAAGGAGGTTCATATGTATGGGTAAGTGGTTTGAAAGATAACTAACTTGACCTGTTATATGAATTAACCCTGTCATACCGGGAGAGTGATGATATTGAGATTATGTATGCGCATGGCTGTGTGGATTTCACAGCGACCCTGTGTGGATTTCACAGTGGTGTGGTATGACAGGTGCAGGTCTCTGGATGCTAAGTTCAACGCACGAGTCTTCCGGAAGTAGTGTCAAGTGTCTATGTGTGATGGGTCAGTGGAAGTCTGACGTGAGAAAGAGAAAAATTGAAATGTGATAGACACTTGATGGATTTTTGTGGAATGATTGATACTTGAGGAAATTGTGAAATGTGTGAATATTTGATGGTTTACGTTAATATCAAGTTTCATGTTTTAAAGTTTTAAAAATGTCTAGCTTACCCCTGTGTTTTATTTTGTGGTTGTTTTCTTAAAACTGTGATGATCGTGTGTAATTTACACGGGAGCAGATGATGTTGCAGGAAGTGGAGCTCCTCAGTGAGTGGATGGACAAGGAGATCGCCTGTTCTTATGTTGTGTTTTGTTTTATTTTGAAACACTTGACGGTTATGTATTAAAATTCCCTAGAGAAGGGATATTATTTTGAAATACAATGTATTGATGAATGTAATTTATTATATATACATATGCTAATTTTTGATATCATTGTTTTATGTTTATTTTATGATATAAATATAAATAGGATTTTAGGGGCGTTACAGATTAACATATGAAGAGATCAAAATAAAAGTTCAAGGATTGCTTCCGTGCAAAATAGAGGATAAAACACTTGACTTGGAGAATAAATGGAGAACTCATACATGTTTTTGTTAAATATCATAAAGAAACCCTAATAGAATAGAAAAAAACTTGACCTTGAAAATGAAATATCACAAATCACAAAAACAACAACAGATGAAGATCCAAAAATAATAGTACAATGATCCACAAACCGTGAAAAAAGATGAAGTATAAAAAAAAGAAGAAGAAGAAGGGAACAGAATAAAACCTGTTTTGTTGCTGGGCGTTAATTCCAAACGCAACATAGATTGTTGGAGCTATTTTGCCATAATAGAGTATGGCGTTAATTTGGAACGCATCAAAGATTGTTGGAACTCTTTAGCAATAAGAGAGTGAAGGTGGTTTGCCATAAGAGAAGAATGGAGCAAGAGAACAGAATAGATAAAGATAAGAATGCAAAAGTGGGGAAGTAAAAAGTGTTTCAGATGCTATAATAATTAAGAATTAAGAATAAAAATAATGTAATAATAATAAGAAGAATAATAATATAATAATAATAATTAATAATTAATAATTTATTAATTTATTAATTTAATAATAATAATAATATAATAATATGGGATATTTATGAATTTTTAAGTTTATTAACCCTTCTAAAGAGGTAATGATGAGTGCAATAGAAATACCTTTTTCAAAATCCTTTAAACTACAATTTTGCAAAAGTCGTGCTAAGTTAAGTTATGAAGTTATAATTATAATTACAAATAATTAATTTCTCATTTTATTCCATTTAATTATTAGGCCATATAATTTATTGCATGTTATAAAAAGATATTGAATGAAAATCAATGTCATTAATTTTGTTATCATTTAAATTTAAATCTAAGTTTATTTCCATTTAATATGTATAAAGATAAATGATTAAATTTTATTGGAGAAAAATAATTAAATTAAAATTATAAATAAATTTACAATTACTTTTAAAATAAAATAAGAAATAACCCAATACAGATTACATATTAATTTGAAATTAAAATGGAAATTACATTATATTTTACATTTAATTTAAATTCTCATTCTACAATATGTGAATTGTTCAAAAACGAATTTAATCATATTCCTATTCCATTTAATTCCTAGGCCTTATAATTTATTGCATGTTCATAAAATGATATGGAATGAAAATCAATGTCATTATTTTTGTTATCATTTAAATTTAAATCTAAATTTATTTCCATTTAATACGTAATCTGTATAGTTTTTTTATTTTATTAACATAAATTTAGTATGAATATGTCTTTCAAAAAGTTTATTGGAGAAAAAAAATTAAAATTAAAATTATAAATAATTGACAACAGTTTTTATTAAATAAGAAATAACCCAATACAAATTACATATTAATTGGAAATTAAATGGAAACACACATTACATTTAACTAAAATTCTCATTGTACAACATGTGAATTGTACATAAACAAAATTAATCCTATTGATATCCTGAAATTAATAAACTAACATGGGCTTTTGCTTCTGCAACTTGAGATAATAATGTGTGTTTCTGTATGGAAACAACCATATGGAGTTGGGCACATCCAATTATGCCAACTACTCGATAAAATAACAAATCTATAAATAATAAATAATACACAACAATGACTAATTATTGAAAACATGATTTTCGGTGTTTGCATATTTTCAAGTACTTTTATGTTCATAAAAAAACTTGAATTTTGAGTTGAACACCTAAATTTAAGCCAACATTTTAGCTCAATTGTTAATATTTTATAAATTTTCTAAATTTATCAATTTTTTATCTAAATATCAACATTTGTATCAACATAATACACATTATAACATAAAATGGACACTGAACACAATGCAAGAAATTTTTTTTCCAAAATTACTGTACTGGCACAAATTTGTGTTATACATATGAAAATATGTCAACACATTTACAAAAATGTACCAGAAAAAACCATGCCTGCCAAGACATTTATAGTAATAATCAATAATAATAATGAATAAGTGTAGTGGTCAGACCTCGGACGTCGGCTACTGAGTGAGTGGTCGGCACAGGAGAGGTCGGTATGATGGGGCCCAGAGAGGGGTCCACAGAATCAGACGTGTAAGAATATAATCCAGATTCGCGGATACATCACACACACAGGGTTTATATGTGACGTAAGGCTTTGGCATAGAGGATCTATCCTTAAAAGGAAAAAACACATAAAAAGACACGTGGGTAATTAACTTAAGACAGAAGATTTGACCATGCGACGCTAGGGTTACAGTGTATGACTCAGCGCCCCCGCTTAAGTTAAGCACTCCAGGAAAGGAAGGTTGCCACGAGAGTTGCACTCCAGTAAAGGAAGGTTACCACGAGAGTTGCACTCCAAGAATGGAAGGCTGTCGCAGGACGTGCAAGAAGATTTTTTGATGGAGTCCCAGAAAGGTAACCCTAAATTCACTAGGAGGCGACGCGGGGACGCGAGGATAGACGCGGCAGGAACCCTAGAAGGGCTATATAACGGGTAGTAAGGCATTCCCAAAGGTACGCAGCTTTGAGACTAGGACTCTTTTGCTATACACTGGTGTTTCTTGTCCTAGTATTGACTTGAGCGTTGGAGTGCAAACGGCCGCTAGGGCGTCCATCTTTCTTTCTTTGCAGGATCAGCTGTTCCAGCCAAAGGAAGAGAGAAGGTGCAAGCGATCGTAGAAGTCAACTGACGAGAGAGTCAACCGGCGAGAACAATACGCAAATAATAATAAGTAAATAATACACAACAATGACTAATTATTGAAAACATGATTTTCGGTGTTTGAATTTTTTCAAGTACTTTTATGTTCGTACAATGCAGAGAAAAGAAAAATGAGATAAAACAATAAAAGCATAATTATAATTATATAAAATATTGTTTAAGTAGCAACGAAATGTAAGCAAAAAAACTCTAACATGAAAGTGTCACAATTACCCAAATGCTACTTTCCTAACCACAATGACCCGAATGTGGTTAGAGGACTTCTCACTATCACATTCAAATAACAGTTTGTCACCTTCTCTTGGAACATGTAATTCACACCATTCCCTCCAACCATTACCAAATTGTACATGTCCTATTTCCCATCCATCAATTAAAACATCACATGTGAACTCCTTTAAAGGACCATGGAGAACAACAGTAGTGAACATCCGTGACCGAATAAATGTCCCAAACGGAGGAGGAAGTTCCTCATAGATTGCCAATTAAAAAGATTCAAAAAGTTATGAACAAATTCAAAATAATTCATAATTCATATCAAAAAAATTGAAAGCAACAAAAGTATCACTAGGTAAGGTCCATGGCATTGGTAGAGAGTAGTTCTTAGTGTGAAATGACAAAATGGTCCATCAGACAGCGGTAGAGTACGATTAATGGAATCCATAAATGTTAAAACAGAAGATGGTGAAGCAATTCCAGTCTAAACCGTAATATGAAATTGATTCTCACCAACATAACGAAACATTATATGATGATGATGTTCAAATTGATAATACTTTGCTAAATCTAACCACCCATCCCTAATCACCGGACACAACAAATTCATGTTGTAGGTCACATATTGCATTGCACCACTACCATATTGAAGAACCCACAACACGAAGTTCGGTTGCAAATTCTATTGCGAAAGCACGATCCACAAAAACAATATCCTTTCACAAATTGTATACAACAATATGATTAGTTTTGACCATATTTTGTACAATAGTAATGGTAGTTAACTCTAACCCTATAAACAACATACCTCAACCGTAGATGTTCATGGAGCTAAATATTCCCTTGGTTGGTAGCCTTAGTATTTCATCCCAATCTGAATCTGAATTTGTATCTGACATGGTCTAAAGAAGCAAATAAACAATACAAAAAAATCACATTTTATTACCGAAAACATAAACAAATATGCAAAAGTCTGACCTTTTATGTTCGGAGAATCAGCATAAACATCAAAGCAAGGAACTTTCATAAGAAAACCCAGAAAAAAAAATCATTTTTATGGTGCAAAAAATGTAACAAATAGAGTATCAAGAGCAATGAAGCAAATAAACCGTAAAAGAGATTAAGAGAATCGGCAGAAACATCAAAAGCAAGGAACTATCATAAAAAAACCCAAAAAAAATTATTTTTATGGTGTGAAAAACGTAACAAACAGAGTATCAAGAACAATGAAGCAAATAAACCGTAAAAGAGATTAAGAGAATCGACAGAAACATCAAAAGCAAGGAACTATCGTAAAAAAACACATAAAAAATTATTTTTATGGTATGAAAAACATAACAAACAGAGAAACAAACAATATCAAGAACCATGAAGCAAATCAACCGTAAAAGACATGAAGAGAATCGGCAGAAACATCAAAAGTAAGGAACTTTCATAAGAAAACCCAAAAGAACTCATTTTTATGGTGCGAAAAACGTAACAAACAGAGAAAGAACAATGAAGCAAATAACCCATAAAAGAGATGAAGAAAATCGGCAGAAACTTCAAAAGTAAGCAACTTTCATAAGAAAACCCAAAAAAAATTATTTTTATGGTGCGAAATACGTAACAAATAGAGAAAGAATAATATGAAGAACAATGAAGCAAATAAACCGTAAAAGAGATGAAGAGAATCGGTAGAAACATCAAAAGCAAGGAACTTTCATAAGAAAACCCAAAAAAAATTATTTTATGGTGCGAAAAACGTAACAAACAAAGAAACAACAATATCAAGAACAATGAAGCAAATAAACCGTAAAAGAGATGAAGAGAATCGACAGAAACATCAAAAGCAAGGAACTTTCATAAGAAAACCCAAAAGAAATCATTTTTATGGTAAAAAATCCTCACAATAGCGTAGAATGAAATGAAAATAAATGATAAAAGACGTACCTTTTTTCCGAAAATGAAAGAACAAATAACAACTTATATAAACCTATAAATCCATGGCCTTTCCCATTTCAAAATTCAAAAATCCCGCCAAGTGAAAAATACCTTAAAGAGATGATCTGTAGTGCTGGTAAGGCAATGAGGAGAAGCAGTTGCCAAATCGGTGAAAGAGAAGGGGAAGAAGAGAGAAAGCTGAAAGGTTTGGCTCAGAAGTTTGGCGCAGAAGTTTGGAAGGAAAGGAAAAGGCTTAAGGTGAGAGACGTGGGGTGCAGAGAGTTTGAGAGAGAGGGAATGCAGAGGGTCAGAATGAAAAGGTGAATATGGGGTGGGAGACGTGGTCTATTTTGGATGCGCCACGTGTCGTGCACTTAGAGAGCCACGATGATGTGCCCTGAGAGTGACACGTGAAAACAATTCCCTTTGTGGTAAAACAATGTTTTTGATTTTTTTTTCCAAAATTCTGTGGTGGTGACACGTGTAGAAAGTTTCCTTCTGAGTGGGTTCTATTTGTATTATGTATAAAGATTCCATTAGTTGAACTTTTTGAATTTTTTTCAAATTCTTCATAGATTAGAGCTCTTGATTGCCTTTGATTTTCATTTTTGAGTTCATAAATTGCTATTAGATCATTAGAATTTTTTTTATAGTTAAGTTTCCATTATCATCTTCTCCAAATTTCATTTTTGAAAAATTCTCGAAATTTTTTTTTTCTGAAAAATTCCGTGGTGCAAAAAGCGATTCCAGTGGTGTGCATATTATTCTGAATCTGTTTGTGAGATCTCATTGGATCTGTGGTGCCAATAGCAGTTCTGAATCTATTTCTGTTTTCAAAATTTCACGAAAATCTATTGCTCGTTCACGTTCATATGCGTTTTGAATCCGTTCATCTAGTTCTTCATTGTTCTTCATTCTTGAAGTGATTTTGAAAATGTGTGAGCTGAGTTTGGTGCGAAACTGAAAAATAGAAGTGATTCTAAGGTTTGATGAAGAATTTGTTCAGTGTGAAATCCAATCGAAGCGGTGCGGTGTTGGAGGAATCCCGAACGGAGGTGTTTTGCGGTTTCCAGTGACCTAAATCAGTGAGGAATTTGCGTTTTCCGACAACCTTAATCGGGGACGACGACCTTAATCAGTTCAGAATCTCGAACGGAGGATGTGCATTTTCCACCAAAATCGATGAACGGTGAATTGGAACTCCACGATTCGTAGGCATAGTTTCGTTTTTGATTTGCGAAAGGAAGTAGTTGCGATTTTCCCTGACCTAAATTAGGTTTTCCGTGGTGTTGCGGTTTTCGGCGATTAACAACGATGAACAGAGGTTTGCGATTTTCAACTATCTAAATCGATGAATGGAGTGTAGCGGTTTACAGTGAACAACGCTGGTGGAGAATTCAAAACTGGAATTGAAGTCCAAATTCAGAGAAGTTGATTTTCCAAGGTAGTTTCCTTGTTCTTCTCTATTGACCTCATTTCCGCCAATTACTTTTGCTCTGCAATTTGTGGATTTTGGTGCTATGCAATTGGAATTTGAGAATTTACACTGGTGCATTTGGTGAAGATAACATGTAATTCTCTCTAGAAACAGTATCGTTCTTGCTGTAAATTTCTGTGCAGATTTTGATATTTTGTGTGGAATTACTGAAGCAGTTTGTGTTTTGGTTAAACTGCGGAGAAGGTGTTTGATAAATTGTTTTAGTGCAGTTAATTTGAAATCAAGCTTCTTTCTTTTTCTGATTTGCTGCTGTAGTTTCTAATTGAATCTGTGTCTCTGAATTTCATTTGATCTTTGGTGTTCTTGGTGGAAGGAAGTGTTTGAATTGGCGGTGCAGATTTTGACTGCAACACTGATTTGTGTAATTGTTTTACACTGCTAAAATTTGATTGGAAATTGAAGATGTATTGCACTAAATCAATTTGACGGTGGAGCTGAATATCAGTAAAAGAGTGAATTCCAGTGGTGCAAATTGAATGGAGCTGCTATAATTAATTTTCGTTTGCAAATTGAGAAATTAGTATTTCAAAAAGAAAACGTAAAGAAGTTAATTGAACAGTAGCTCGGTGATTAGTTAGTGAAATTGATAAATTGAGGCAAATAGATTGGAGCAGCAGTACGTCACTTGGTGATTGGTTCAACCTTGTGGTACTGTGCAAATTGCTGTTTTTGGTAAAAAATAAAAAAATTGATGCAATTAAAAGTTGGGTCTAGGGAAGCAATCACGTGAAGAAAAGTAATGCTTTGGCTGGAACATTCAGTATGTGAAGTTGTAATTTGGTGAGAATTTTGCAAATTGGAGAATTTCTTATTGAGCGCATAGCAATTGGATTGAGATAAAAAAAAATAAAAATCAGTGGCTGCACAGATTTTTGGTGCAGTAATTTAGTAATTTTGGAGGTGCGAAGAGCAGGATCACAACTTTTAATTTGGACCAAGCTACATTGGGTTAGCTGATGGAAGAGGGCCAAACACAACCGCACAAGAGCCAAGACAAGAGCATCCAAAGCCAAACCAAGAGCGTCTAGGGCCATGGAAGGAGTGTCTAGGGCCATGGGAAGAGCGTCTAGGACCATTTACTAGGTCCATGGCCAAAAGACTACATGAAGACATTGACCTAGCTAAGGATGGAAGAGAAAGATATTTGTACATATTACATGAAGGCCCATCAAGAGTAGCTTAGTTTTAGTTGTGGTGTAAATAGCACAAACTTGATACCATGAGGGTTTCACCTAGCTTTTGTTACATTTCTAGAAGCATTCATAAAACTAGGGCCAGCCATGAGTGATGTGTGTTGGCATTTGCATTTCATTTTGAGTACATTTGCTTAGCATTAGGTTAACCTTTATGGTCCTCCTTAGCCTATAAAAGGAGGAGCCAACCTATTGTATTTTCAAGATTAAATAGAGTATTGTTATGCTGCCCAAATTGTGTCATACATTACTCATTGCCTAGCACTTAGGTTTTAGTCTTCAATTCATCACTACCAAAGGGGCTGGCCAAACCTCCCCATTTCCTCACTCTTCATGCACCTTCAAGGCACCCATGCTTCCTAGGAAGGCCTTGCCCACCTCCTCCATAAGCTTCCGCATCCATCATCACCAATGAACTCCAAAACCCAAAGAAGAGCTCATAGGAATGCTATCATTTGGTATCTAGAGGTATGGTTCTTCAAAGATGAGTATCTCTTTTCATTTTCTTTTTGAGTTCTTCTTTTCTCCAAGTTGTTCATCTTTATTCCAAGTTGTCTAGCTGTTTTTTGTGTTTTAATATGATTTGAATGCTTGTTTATTCATTTCATTCGGTGGGTTTGTTCAAACTTGTGCTTGAACATCTATTTTCAATTTTGTGTAGGATTCTTGATATATTTGTGTTGCTGTTTTTATTTTTAGGTATTTGAGTCTTGCTTGAAATTTCATTTGGGTCATATGATGTTCTTGAGTCTTTTCATTTTATGAATCCATAAGTTTTGTCTTAGTCATGTGTTTCCATATTTGTCATCAAATCCTAGTAGTACTCTTTTTGATTTATTTGTTTCTTGTTTTTGGTCTGAATGTTTGATCTGAAATCTGTTTTGTGTTGATCATTTGGTGCATTTTTAATTTTAGTTTGAGTTCTTATTTGTGTGTTAGATCCACACAAATTCCATCATATTAACTCCATTCTGTTTTTGAGGTATATCATTATGTTTTTTATTCCAGTTTTCAGAACCCCCTGTTTTCACATTTCTGTTCTGACTGTTTTGTTTTATGAAAATTACATACATCATCAAAAATTTCTGAGCCTCTGGATTTCAAAAATTTGAGGTGTTAGCAAAAGGAAAAAAAAAAGAACCATCTGAAAAGAAGAAATAGAAAAAAAGGATAAATATTACAAAAAAAGTGTGCAATCCTGACGTTCCAACTGACAGTTGGTGGCATTCTTGAGTTCTTCATGGTGCGTTTTGGGTGATGAATGCAACGGAAGTTTAATGGATGAAATGGGTCAAGCTCTCCTAAAAGTGGTGGTGGCTTGTAGGTGCATGAAGTGTATGAAATGAAAATGATAGAGGTTTGGCCAACTCTCTTTGGTGGTGAAGGAGTGAAGATTAAAACCATAAATCAAGAGATTTAGGCAAGGGAGTAAGTATGGCACAAATTTGGCAGCATAACTTTACTCAAATTAATCTTAAGTTTCATGAAGGAGGCTACCCCTTTTATAAGCTAAGGAGTACCTTAAATGTTACCCTAGATGCTAACCAAATGTGTTTGAAATGAAATGCAAAAGTGGGCACAAACTTGCCAAGCAAGATAGGTCAAGACTTGAAAGAAAAATTCTATTTACAACACATAAACTAAGCTAATTTCATGATGGGCCTTCTTGCAACATGTATAGGTATCTTTCTCTCCCATCCTTAGCTTGGGCCGTCTCCTCTTGGATTTGTTTGGCCATGGACCTTGTGATAGGTCCTAGACGCTCCATGCAAGGTGCTAGACGGTCTTCCTCTTGGTCTAGAAGCTCTTGATCTATCCTTTCAAGCTCACGTCTTGGCACTAGAGGGGGTGTGACTAGCCGTCCTCCATCATCCCCTCCCCCTTGAAAAGGATTTGTCCTCAAATCCAAGTCTTCATTGGTACCTACAAATGGAGATAAGTTAGTTACATTGAAAGTATCATGTACTCCATATTCTAGAGGTAGGTCCAACTTATATGCATTTTTGTTGACTCTCTTGAGGACTTGAAAGGGTCCATCTCCTCGGGGACTTAGTTTGGACTTCCTTTGAGTGGGAAATCTATCTTTGCGAAGGTGAAGCCAAACTAAGTCTCCTTCTTCAAAAATGATTTCTCTCCTCCCCTTATTGTGGTATTTTGCATACTTTTCATTTTGTTGTTGGATTTGGAGTTTAATCTTCTCATGCATTTTCTTAACAAAATCGGCTTTGATTACTCCTTCCTTATGCACAAATTCTTGTGGATTAGGTAAAGGTAACAAATCCAAAGGTGTGAAAGGATTAAACCCATATACAACTTCAAAAGGAGAAGTATTAGTAGTCTTGTGGACTACTCTATTGTAAGCAAACTCAATATGGGGAAGATACTCATCCCAAGATTTGTGGTTTCCCTTCATGATAGCCCTAAGCATAGTTCCAAGAGATCTATTGACTACTTCAGTTTGACCATCCGTTTGAGGATGACAAGAAGTTGAAAATTGTAGTCTCGTACCAAGTTTGCCCCAAAGAGTTTTCCAAAAGTGGCCTACAAACTTGGGATCTCGATCGGACACTATACTTCTAGGTATACCATGTAGTCTCACCACTTCTTTAAAGAAGAGTCTAGAAATATTTTGAGCATCATCTATCTTGTGGCATGGAATAAAATGAGACATTTTGCTAAAACAGTCCATCACCACAAAGATAGAATCATGGCCTCTTGCAGTCTTAGGGAGTCCTAAAATGAAATCCATGCTAATGTCTTCCCAAGGAGCATTTGCAATCGGCAAAGGAGTGTAGAGTCCATGAGGCATTGCTCTAGACTTTGCTTTCAAACATGATATGCATCTAGAACAATGTCTTTGGACATCCTTTCTCATGTGTAGCCAATAAAATTTTTCTTTTAAAAGATCTGAAGTTTTATCAACTCCAAAATGGCCCATGAGACCCCCTTCATGTGATTCTTTTACAAGGAGCTTCCTATGTGTGCCTTGGGGAATACAAAGTTTTCCTTCTTTAAAGAGATACCCTTCGGCCACATAGTAACCTCCTTGTGCTCTATGTTTGCACTTAGCATAGATGGATGAGAATTCTTGGTCTTCTTGGTAAAGTTCTTTTATGTGATCAAATCCAAGAATTTCGGCACCCAATTTTGAAAAGAGAATATGCCTCCTTGAGAGAGCATCGACTACTATATTGGTGCTTCCTTTCTTGTATTTGATTACATAAGGAAATTGTTCAAGAAACTCCATCCATTTAGCATGTCTTTTGTTGAGCTTGTGTTGGCCTTTTAAGTACTTTAGGGACTCATGATCACTATGGATAACACACTCTTTTGAAATGAGATAATGTTCCCAAGTCTTTAAGGCCCTCACAAGTGCATATAGCTCTTTGTCATAAGTGGGGTAGTTAAGGGTCGCACCATGTAGCTTTTCACTAAAATACGCAATGGGGTGTCCACCTTGTAACAACACCGCACCTATGCCCACTCCCGATGCATCACATTCTATCTCAAAAGTTTTAGAAAAATTTGGGAGAGCTAGAATGGGAGCATGGGTGAGTTGAGCTTTTAGCCTTTGAAAGGCTTGTTCATGCTTTTCATTCCAAAAAAATGCAACATCCTTTTTAACAAGTTCATTGAGAGGGGAAGCTAAACTTGAAAAATTAGGCACAAACCTTCTATAGAAGCTAGCTAACCCATGAAAACTTCTTACTTGACTTACATTTTGTGGAGTGGGCCACTCTTTGATGGCTTGGATTTTCGCAGGATCAACATGCACCCCTTTTTGGTTAACTATGAAACCTAAGAAAACTACACTATCTACACAGAAGGTACACTTATCCTTATTGGCAAACAAACTATTTTTCCTAAGCACTAGAAGGACTTCCCTAAGGTGACTTAGATGGTCTTCTAGGGTTTTACTATACACTAGGATATCATCAAAGTAAACTACTACATATTTACCTATGCAATCCTTTAAGGTATGATTCATGAGCCTCATGAATGTACTAGGAGCATTAGTAAGGCCAAAAGGCATCACTAACCACTCATATAATCCAAATTTGGTCTTAAAAGTAGTTTTCTACTCATCACCCTCTTTGATCCTAATTTGGTGATAACTGTAACGCCCCTCAAAATATTGTTCATTTTTATATAATAAAATAAAGGTGAAACAATAATATCAAAATTAATATATGAATATATAATAAAATACATCCATCAGTATATTGTATTTCCAAATAATATCCATTCTCTAGAGAATTTTAATACATAACTATCCAGGAGTTTTCAAAATAAAACAAAACAACAGCATTCAAAAACCGGTGATCTCCTCCTCCAGAAATGCTCACTGAGGAGCTCTACTACCTGCAACCTCATCTGCTCCCGTGCAAATATACACGATCATCACAGGTTTAAGAAAAACAACCACGATACAAAGCAAAAGGGTAAGCTAGATATTTTTAAAACTTTAAAACATGAAACTTGATATTAACGTGAACCATCAAATATTCACACACTTCACAATTTCATCAAGTATCAATCATTCCACAAAAATCCATCAAGTGTCTATCACATTTCAATATTTCTCTTTCTCACGTCAGACTTCCACTGACCCATCACACATAGACACTTGACACTACTTCCGGAAGACTCGTGCGTTGAACTTAGCATCCAGAGACCTGCACCTGTCATACCACACCACTGTGAAATCCACACAGGGTCGCTGTGAAATCCACACAGCCATGCGCATAAACATAATCTCAATATCATCACTCTCCCGGTATGGCAGGGTTAATTCATATAACAGGTCAAGTTAGTTATCTTTCAAACAACTTACCCATACATATGAACCTCCATCGACTCTCAACAACTGAATAACTTCATCTATGTGATTCCATTATATCAGCAGAGTCAGGATCGTCTCATTCACAGGATACTCACTGATCAATACACTCTAATACCAATCTCAACACGGTATTTCCTTTCCTGAAAATACTATGTCTTGATCACAATTTCACATTCATCCAGTACATCATACCATACGTAAGGCACAATTCCATCATATAATATTTTGAATCTTTTCTTAAACAATTCCAATCACAGAAACAATCATACCAAAGTTCAGATTTTCGAATATCATACGCATTTCACCCTTCAATCTCAAACAATTTCAAAACGACACTCAACAGGGGATTTTGAAATTTGCATTAAAACCGGCGATCACGTCGCCCCACACATAAAAACAGAGCATCGTGAAATAGAATATGAAACCGGTGACCACGTCGCCCTCTCTTCAGAACCTACTCGCCTAAAGTTTTTATAACCGAAAAAAAAGCTAGCTTCCCTTACCTGAACTTGCGCAAAAAACATTAAGAGCTCCAAAACCCACCGAAGCTTAAAGATGCCTTAACTCTGTTTTAGGGCTTTGAGCAGAAACTTGCAGAGTAACTTCCCAGAAGGACAATGGCAGTCGCCGATCGTAGCACTGGTACGTGAGGATAGCCGCGTCTTCGAGTGGAGGAGAAAGGAGAAAGGGGAACTAAATGAGCTGATTCCCTCAGCTCTTAAGGTCGAACGACTCTTTAGCCTTCTCTGCCATTACCCACTCTCTGAGCAACCTTGCATGCACACTTCCTTGAACAATATGACCACGTGGGTTTCTGCGCATACCAACTCTCTAATGCTAACTATTCTGAAACACCCTTTTTGTCTATGTGTCGCGCATGCAGAACGTTCATGCTGGGAGCCTGGGTCCTACCTTATCTGTGTGAAACACGACATCGCGCGATAACCATCCACCGATGACTGCTCGCGCGATGACCATGCCTCTCATATCGGCGATGACCGATTCCTCTTCCTGACGGACGACTGATTCCTCATCCTGGCAGACAACCGATGTCTCACCCTGGAGGACCACCGATGTCTCACCCTGGCAGACAACCGATGTCTCACCCTGGCAGACAACCGATGTCTCACCCTGGCAGACCACCGATGTCTCACCCTGGCAGACCACCGATGTGTCTCCCATCCTGGTTGATGACCAATGTTCCTCTCATCCTGTTGGCGATCTCTTATCGCCCTTGTGTGTGACGAGAACACATCGCCTTACTCTGGTCATTGATGTCACATCGTTACACCTTGCTGAAGGTTCATCCTCCCATTCCTCTAAGTCTGGGGTATCACGGCTCACACTACTCATGGTGGCAGATATGCCACCTGTTTTCTATATCACCCATCTTTTGTATTTAGACCACATACTAAGTGCTTACCAAGTCTTCTCGAATACTTGACGATGTGCTCTTTTCGGCGATCATGTGCACCATAGGCGATTGGCGATCATGCGCAAAATAGGCGATCTCTGATTTCATACGGGGGAAGTCGGAGGACGCCGCCTTCTTAAACAAACGGCGATCTCATCGACTTCTAAGCTACACCTTCCTTTCTCTTACCCTTCTTGATTCACGTGCCTCCCTCCCTTGAAGCACGCCCACTTGATTACCTCACGATAAAGTCATCGCACTGACTACTTGGTTGGTACAATGGTCAACCGATCGCCCTCTACCAACTGATCCCAGACCTTGGGCGACGTCCGAGGTCTGATCACTATGATATTTTCTATTTTTATGTCCTTTTTATTTTAAATAATAACATACTCAGAAATTATTTAAAATCTATCACTTCTATTCCAATTAATTTATAGGTCCTTACAATAACCACTTTTAAGGTCAATCTTGGAAAATATGGTGGATCCATGTAGTTCATCAAGCATGTCATCAAGCCTTGGGATTGGGTGCCTGTACTTGATGGTGATGTTGTTGATTGCTCGACAATCACAACACATGCGCCATTTTCCATCTTTTTTTGGCACCAACAAGACAGGTACAACACAAGGACTAAGGCTCTTTTGAACCCAACCCTTATCCAACAAGTCTTGAACTTGTGACTCTATCTCCTTGGTTTCCTCGGGGTTAGTTCTATAAGCTGGCTTATTTGGTAGGCTAGCCCCCGGGATAAAGTCAATTTGATGTTCTATACCTCTAATGGGAGGAAGACCATGGGGTCCCTCACTAAAGAATACATCATCAAATTTACTCAAAAGATTTTCCACTTGAGGAGGTAGACTCATAAGTTCACTACTTGTGGCACTGCATGCAAGTGTTCCCTTACAAAAAATAAGGCTTGGTTGTTCAACAAGAAGCAAGTTTTCCAAAATGTTTTCAAAAGATCTTTCTTGTTGAGCAACCATGTGGGAAGGAACACTCTTCTCCCACTCCTTTCTATCCTTAAGAACTTTCTCTTTTTCTATCTCTCTTTGTTTTTCTTTCTTCTTTTTCTTATTTTCTTCATCCCTCTTTTCTCTCATTTGTATTTGGTCTCTCACCACTTGAGAATGTGGTAAGGGACTAAGTACAAATCTCTTTTGCCTATGGGTGAAGGAAATCTCATTAGTTAGACCATCATGCAAGGTTTTTTTTATCAAATTGCCATGGTCTACCTAACAAGATATGGCAAGCTTCCATTGGTACTACATCACATAAAACTTTATCTTTGTAGTTACCTATGAAGAACTTGATTTCCACTTGCTTATCTACACTTAGTTCCCCATTCTCATTGATCCATTGCAACTTGTATGGCTTAGGATGAGGAACTAATTGTAGATTGAGCTTCTCAACCATCCTAGAGCTACAACAATTGCAACTTGATCCACTATCCACAATAAGAGAACATATATTTTCTAAAACATTACACCTTGTGTGAAAGATGTTCTCTCTTTGTGTTTCCATGGATGTGCTAGGATGATGGTTGAGGGTTCTCCTAATCATGAGTAATTCTCCTTCTAAAGAACTAACCCTCTCATCCTCTCCCACTTCTTCTTCTTCTACACTAGGCTCATCCTCACCACTAGTGTACTCATCCTTGCCTATTAAAAACATGGTCCTTTGGTTTGGGCATTGGGCTTGCACATGTCCTCTTCCAAAACACTTAAAGCACTTGATGTCCCTAGCTCGGATGGGTGGGGTAGAGGTGTCTTTGGTTATGGGCTTGGTAGTTTCCTTTGGTTTTTCTCTAGATGTACTACCCTCCTTTTTATATTCTCTCTTAGGATAGGAGTTAGAGTAGATTCCCACCCTTTGACTTGAAGTTTTGCGCAAATTTTGTTGTTCAACTTTAATGCAAAGTTGAACCAAATCATTCAAGTCTTGGTAGGGAAGAAGCTCTACTTTATCTCTTATCTCAAGGTTGAGTCCACTTAAAAACCGAGATATGGTGGTGACCTCTTCCTCTCTAATAGAGGCTCTCATCATGTATAGCTCCATCTTTTGCCTATACTCTTCCACACTCATGTTCTTTTGTTGGAGCCTTTTGAGCTTGTCCATTAGCTCCCTATGGTAGTAGGAAAGTATGTGGCGACGTCTTAGGGCTCCCCTAAGGTCATTCCAATACTCTATGGGAGGGTCCCTATGAAGACGTCTATCTCTCTCTAGAGAGGTCCACCAATACATGGCATTTCCTTGAAAACTAAGGGTGGCTAAGGGTACCTTTCTCTCTTCACTTACCCTATGACAAGCAAAGAGTTGTTCCACTTTCATTTCCCAATCTAGGTAAACTTCTACATTGTCCTTACCATAGAAATGTGGTAGGTCTACCCTTACTTCCCTTGGGGCTTCTTCCTCTCTTTGCCTAAGTCTTCTAGGTGGTGGTTGGTAATACTCATGGTTTCTAATGCTTACCTCTCCTAGAGACTCTTGGAGTTGAGAATGAGATGCATGTGAATGAGATTTTTCTGAATTTTGTGATTTCTCTTTCCTTGCTCTAGCCAAATCATTGATTTTAGATTCATTTTCCAATTGTCTATATGAAAGATGTTGTACATCCTTGACAAGTTGTTTCAAAAGTGATTTAATGGACTTTTCATCACTATCACTAGACTTGGATGCATGAGAAGACATGGTTAAAATGTTGTGTATATAAATGTTCTTCTTCAAGAAAGAATAAGGAAGTTAATGAAGGTAGCTTTCCAGGTAAGAGAGGTGAGTCACAAAGGACTTCTTAAGTACCAAGTCTTGCCTTAGCCAAAAACTATCCCTCAAAATCTTCTCTCAATCCTCTCTTTAGGTTAAACACTTAGAATACAATGAGAAAACAATTTTTTTTTTATGCAAATGAAAGCTTATGCAAAGCCCAAAACAAAACGCGCAAATAGCAAGATTAAACAAGATTAAGCAAATCCCAAAGAAATTGAAATAGCAACAATTAATTCTAGGCGGCCCTAGGTGAGGCTTCTTAGACACTTGGAGCCCTTGAAGACACACTCACCGTCTAAAACGTGATTAACAAGTAATTAATAGAAAGTTAATCTTGCAAGAAAGTTAAAGAACACTCCCTTTGTTGCTTGACTATATGCACCCTCTCTTTTTGTTGTCTTTTTACTTGTTGGGCCTTCCAAAGTGTATGGGTATTTGTGGTATGTATTTGTTTTTGCACCTTTGGCCTTTGTTCCTCTTGAAATTAGGTCAATAAAATCCTCATTCCAGCACCTATTAAGCAAGCTGGACAGCCCATGTCAAAATCTCACTCAACAAGCACCAAATGAAAATTTCATCCACCACAAAAACTTAGAGGTCAAGAAAATAAAGCAAGAAACAAATTAATTGCAAAAAATAGGACCACACAAATGGAGTTATAATGTGACACAACTAGGAAGAGTTGCAATAAAATGTGACAAGCAAATAAAAGGTACACAAATAAAGTGGGCACACAAAAGGAATCCTAGAATGGTACTAGAATTGATTTGAAAAACCAAAACAGCACTACTGAAAAAGTTTCCCTGGCACAAAAAGTGTCACTTAAAACGTGTGTACTGAGCTGGATATTTGGACTTTGCTTTTGAAATTTGAGACACAATTAGGTCAAGATCTTAACAAACTTTTGGAGTTGGTTTCACGCCAAACGCATGCACCAATTAATTTTGATAAATTTTTTACTACCACTGCTCATTTTCCACCAGCTGGAACAACAGATTGCACACTTTTTTTGTATGATTTATCATTTTTTTTCTATTTGTCCTTTTCAACTGATTCTTTTTGTATTCTTTTGCTAAGATCTTAAATGACTCAAATCCAGAGGCTCATAAATTTCTTGTGACGTATTTAATTTTAACACATAAAAACATCCAGGCCAGTTGCAGTGAAAACAAGGGATCCTAAAGCTGGAACCAAAAACAGCAAAGAAAATTTTCAACACAATGGAGTGAAGATATAGGAATTTGCGTGGATCTAACACCCAAATATGAACTCAAACTAAAAGAAAAATGCACGAAAAGATCATCCAAAAACAGCAAAATAAAAGCTGGACCCAAAATAAAGCAAGAAACCAAATCATCAAGAACAAGTACCACTAAGATTTTGATGACAAATTTGGAAACACATGACTTAGACAAAACATATGGATTCATAAAATAAAAAGACTCAAAGCATCATATGACCCAAAAGAAAATAAAAACAAGCAAGACTCAAATACCTAAAAATAAAAGACAGCCACACAAATATAGCAAGAAACCTACAAAAAAATTTGACAAGAGATGCTCAAGCACAAATTGAACAATTCTACCGATTGAAATGCCAAGAATAGCATCCAATGCAAAAATAAAAAGCAAAAAACAGCAAGACAACTTGGAGCCAAGATGAACAACTTGAATATAAGAAGAACTCAAAAAAAATAAAATGAAGAGACACTCATCTTTGAAGAACCATAGCTCATGATACCAAATGGTGGCATTCTTGAGTTCTTCATGGTGCGTTTTGGGTGATGAATGCAGCGGAAGTTCAATGGATGAAATGGGTCAAACCCTCCTAAAAGTGGTGGTGGCTTGTAGGTGCATGAAGTGTATGAAAATGAGAGAGGTTTGGCCAACTCTCTTTGGTGGTGAAGGAGTGAAGATTAAAACCATAAATCAAGAGATTTAGGCAAGGGAGTAAGTATGGCACAAATTTGGCAGCATAACTTTACTCAAATTAATCTTAAGTTTCATGAAGGAGGCTACCCCTTTTATAAGCTAAGGAGTACCTTAAATGTTACCCTAGATGCTAACCAAATGTGTTTGAAATGAAATGCAAAAGTGGGCACAAACTTGCCAAGCAAGATAGTTCAAGTCTTGAGAGAAAAAAGCTATTTACACCACATAAACTAAGCTAATTTCATGATGGGCCTTCTTGCAACATGTATAGGTATCTTTCTCTCCCATCCTTAGCTTGGGCCGTCTCCTCTTGGATTTGTTTGGCCATGGACCTTGTGATAGGTCCTAGACGCTCCATGCAAGGTGCTAGACGGTCTTCCTCTTGGTCTAGAAGCTCTTGATCTATCCTTTCAAGCTCACGTCTTGGCACTAGAAGGGTGTGACTAGCCGTCCTCCATCAACAACTCTGAGCACTGATTTTATAAAATTTACCAAAATTAATTGGTACATGCGTTTGGAGTGAAACAAACGCCAAAAGTTTGTTAAGATCTTGTTCTGATTGTGTCTCAATTTGCAGAAGCAAATACAAAAGGGTCAGCTTAGGATAAATCTTTTAAAGATACGCTTTCTGGACCACAACAATATGTGCTTTTCTGTGGTGCTGTTTTTTTGGTTTTTAAATCAAATCTAGTGCTATTCCTAGGTTCCTTTTTGTGTGCCATCCATTATTTGAGTACCTTTTATTTGCTTGTCTAATTTCATTTGATCTTTTTCTAGTTGTGTCACATTTAATTCCATTTGTGTGGTACTGTTTTTCAAATTAATTTGTTTCTTGCTTTCTTTCTTTGGCCTCTAAGCTTGTTGGTGGATTAAATATCAATTGGTACCTGTTGAGTGGGAATTTGACTTGAGGGAAGTCTAGCTTGCTTAATAGGTGTTGGATTGAAGATTTTATTGACCTAATTCCAAGAGGAACAAAGGCAAAGGGCAGCAACAAACTCCATACTACAAATACACCACACACTTTGGAAGGCCCAACAAGTAGAAAAGCAACAAAAGGGGTGCAACTAGAAGAACAACAAAAGGGGTGCAAATAGTAAAAGCAACAAAGGGAGTGTCATTTAATTTCTTTGCAATCTTGCTTGTGTTAATTACTTGTTAATCACGCAATTAGTCGGTGAGTGTGTCTTCAAGGGCTCCAAGTGTCCAAGAAGCCTCACCTAGGGCCGTCTAGCTTAATTTTGTTTTTATTAATTGCTTTAATTGAACCAATTTGCTTGATCACTTCGTTAATTTTTTGTTTAATCTTGTTTAAGGCTTTGATTATTTGCTTTGTTTGCTAGATAGCTTGCATTGTTTTTCTTGCATTAAAAATTTGATTTCTTCATCCTCATTGTGTTCTAAGTGTTTTACCTAAAGAAGGACTTGTGTAAAGGTTTTGGAGGGATAGTTTTTGGCTAAGGCAAGACTTGGTATTTAAGTAGTCCATTGTGACTCACCTCTCTTACCTGGAAAGCTACCTTCATTAACTTTCCTCTTCTTTCTTAAAAGTAAAACATTTCTATACACAAAGTTCTAGTCATGTCTACTCACTCTTCCAAGTCTATTGAAAGTGATGTAAGGTCCATAAAATCTCTTTTGAAACACAACTCTCTAAGGACGTACAACACATTTCATATAGACAATTGGAAAATGAGTCTAAAATCAATGAATTGACTAGAGCAAAGGAAGAAAAATCTCAAAATTCAAAAAAAACACATACACATGCATCTCAATCACAAATCCAAGAGTCTCTAGGGGAGGGAAGTCTTAAAATCCATGATTACTACCAACCACCCCCTAGGAGAAATAGAAGAAGAGAGGAAGAAGCCCCAAGGGAAGTAAGGGTAGACCTACCCCATTTCTATGGTAAGGAAAACATAGAGGTGTACCTAGATTAAGAGATGAAAGTAGAGCAACTTTTTGCTTGCCATAGGGTGAGTGAAGAGAGGAAGGTACCCTTAGCAACCCTTAGTTTCCAAGGTAATGCCATGTATTGGTGGACCTCTCTAGAGAGAGATAGACATCTTCATAAGGAGCCTTCCATAGAGTATTGGAATGACCT
This sequence comes from Phaseolus lunatus, assembly GCA_013389735.1. Taxonomy (NCBI): domain Eukaryota; kingdom Viridiplantae; phylum Streptophyta; class Magnoliopsida; order Fabales; family Fabaceae; genus Phaseolus; species Phaseolus lunatus. The sequence continues at coordinate 22,403,282 of CM023858.1, forward strand.
TAGGGGAGCCCTAAGACGTCGCCACATACCTTCCTACTACCATAGGGAGCTAATGGACAAGCTCCAAAGGCTCCAACAAAAGAACATGAGTGTGGAAGAGTATAGGCAAAAAATTGAGCTATACATGATGAGAGCCTCTATTAGAGAGGAAGAGGTCACCACCATATCTAGATTTCTAAGTGGGCTCAACCTTGAGATAAGGGATAAAGTAGAACTTCTTCCCTACCAAGACTTGAATGACTTGGTTCAACTTTGCATTAAAGTTGAACAACAAAGTCTTGGTTCAACTTTGCATTAAAGTTGAACAACAAAATTTGCGCAAAACTTCAAGTCAAAAGGTGGGATCCTACTCTAACTCCTATCCCAAGAGAATATAGAAGGGATGGTAGTACATCTAGAGAAAAACCAAAGGAAAATACCAAGCCCTTAGCAAAAGATACCTCCACCCCACCCATCCGAACTAGGGACATCAAGTGTTTTAAGTGTTTTGGAAGAGGGCATGTGCAAGCACAATGTCCAAACCAAAGGACCTTGTTTTTAAGAGGTAAGCATGAGTACACTAGTGGTGAGGATGAGCCTGGTGTAGAAGGAGAGGAAGGGGGAGAGGATGAGAGGGTAAGCCCATTAGAGGGAGAATTACTAATGATTAGGAGAACCCTCAACAATCATCCTAGTGCATCAATGGAAACACAAAGAGAGAACATCTTTCATACAAGATATAATGTTTTAGAAAATATATGCTCTCTCATTGTGGATAGTGGATCAAGTTGCAATTGTTGTAGCTCTAGGATGGTTGAAAAGCTCAATCTACAAGTAGTTTCTCATCCTAAGCCCTACAAGTTGCAATGGATCAATGAGAATGAGGAACTAAGTGTAGATAAGCAAGTGGAAATCAAGTTCTCCATAGGTAACTACAAAGATAAAGTTTTATGTGATGTAGTACCTATGGAAGCTCGCAATATCTTATTAGGAAGACCATGGCAATTTGATAAGAAAACCTTGCATGATGGTCTAACTAATGAGATTTCCTTCACCCATAGGCATAAAAAGTTTGTACTTAGTCCTTTACCACATTCCCAAGTGGTGAAAGACCAAATACAAATGAAAGAAAAGAGGGATGAGGAAAATAAAAAAAAAAAAGAGAGCTAGAAAAAGAGAGAGTCCTTAGGGATAGAAAGGCGTGGGAGAAGAGTGTTCCTTTCCACAAGGTTGCTAAACAAGAGAAGCCTTTGAAAAACATCTTGGAAAATTTGCTTCTTATTGAACAACCAAGCCTTATCTTTTGTAAGGGAACACTTGCATGCACTGCCACAAGTAGTGAACCCATGAGTCTACCTCCTCAAGTGGAAAATCTTTTGAGTGAATTTGATGATGTATTCTCTAATGAAGGACCCAATGGACTCCCTCCCATTAGAGGTATAGAACATCAAATTGACCTAATTCCGGGGGCAAGCCTACCAAATAGGCCTGCTTATAGAACCAACCCCGAGGAAACTAAGGAGATAGAGTCACAAGTTCAAGACTTGTTGGAGAAGGGTTGGGTTCAAAAGAGTCTAAGCCCTTGTGCTGTACCTGTCTTGTTGGTGCCAAAAAAAGATGGAAAATGGCGTATGTGTTGTGATTGTAGAGCAATCAACAACATCACCATCAAGTATAGGCATCCAATCCCAAGGCTTGATGAATTACATGGGTCAACCATATTTTCCAAAATTGACCTTAAAAGTGGGTATCACCAAATTCGAATCAAAGAGGGTGATGAGTGGAAAACCGCTTTTAAGACTAAGTTTGGATTATATGAGTGGTTGGTGATGCCATTTGGCCTCACTAATGCCCCTAGTACATTCAGGAGGCTCATGAATCATACCTTGAGGGATTGTATAGGTAAATGCGTAGTAGTTTACTTTGATGATATCCTAGTGTATAGCAAAACCCTAGAGGACCATCTAAGTCACCTTACGGAAGTTCTTCTAGTGCTTAGGAAAAATAGTTTGTTTGCCAATAGGGATAAGTGTATCTTTTGTGTAGATAGTATAGTTTTCTTAGGGTTCATAGTTAACCAAAGGGGGTGCATGTTAACCCTGAGAAAATCCAAGCCATCAAAGAGTGGCCCACTCCTCAAAATGTAAGTCAAGTAAGAAGTTTTCATGGGCTAACTAGCTTCTATAGAAGGTTTGTACCCAATTTTTCAAGCTTAGCTTCCCCTCTCAATGAACTTGTTAAAAAAGATGTTGCATTTTGTTGGAGTGAAAAGCATGAGCAAGCCTGATGTAGCCTAGCTTGAGTGCCTTCTTCCATGAGCTGGAAAACACAATTGAAGGTGGCGGAAGCAATGGTTGGAAGTGTGCAAGGCACTCCTAGGAGCTGTGGAAACCTTGAAGGTGAAGTGTTAGGTGTGGAGAGTGAGTGGTGAGGCCATCTCACTTGGAAAAGATGAAGAATGAAGACTAAGGTGTCTATCCTAGAGGTAGGAGACAAGAGTGATAATTGGCACAAAGTTGACAGCAATTTCACTCAAATTAATCTTGAGAATTACAAGAGTCAAGCCCTCTTATTTATAGTGTTTAGAGGGCTGAAAATTCAAATGAAAATGGAGGGAAATTCAAAATGAAATTCTCCTCAAGGTGGAGCCTAAAAATGAGAGCACATGGGAGGGGTGTGATTAGTATTTCACGCTCACCCTCTCTAGGCTTTCCAAACCAGCCTTGGTTAATTTAGTGGTTTTAAAAACCCTAAATTAACCTAGGTTGGTGTTTTAGGTGCCAAAATTAATTCTAAGAAAATTACAATTATTTTCCTATTCTAATTTTGACAAGAAAATTAAATTCTACTTCTACACTAAACTTATGGCATCTTTATCATGTAGAGGAAAGTCTCTCTGCCATCAGTAGCAATGTCCCAATCCTCTTGTATTCTTCTTGCCATAGCCCTTGTAGTTGGCCCATATCTTCTATTTGGTGGGCTTGAGATAGGTCTTCGACTTGAACATGGGTTTGGGCTTGGACTTGGGCTTGGGCCTCTTCCATCATCCCCTCCCTCTTGAGAAGGATTTGTCCTCAAATCCAATGCTTCATCTTCTTCATTACTTCCTGCAAAAGGGATTAGGTCCATAACATTGAAAGTATTATGAACTCCATATTCTTCAGGTAAATCCAGAATGTATGCATTGTCATTGATTCTCTTGAGAACTTGGAAGGGTCCATCTCCTCGAGGGCTAAGCTTAGATTTTCTTCTAGTGGGAAATCTATCCTTTCTAAGATGTAGCCAAACCCAGTCTCCTTCCTCAAAAATTATCTCTCGCTTCCCCTTATTGCCATGTTTTACATATTTCTCTGTTTGCCGTTGTATTTGTTTTTTAATCCCCTCATGCATTTTCTTAACAAATTCAGCTTTTGCTACTCCTTCTTTATGCACAAATTCTTGTGGATTAGGAAGAGGCAACAAATCTAAAGGTGTAAGAGGATTAAACCCATATACAACTTCAAATGGAGAAATATTGGTAGTTTTATGGACTACCCAGTTATATGCAAACTCAATATGGGGAAGGTACTCATCCCAAGATTTGTGGTTGCCTTTCATAACTGCCCTAAGCATAGTTGAAAGAGATCTATTTACTACTTCAGTTTGTCCATCCGTTTGAGGATGACAAGAAGTTGAAAATTTCAGTTTAGTTCCAAGCCTTTCCCAGAGAGTCCTCCAGAAATGACTTATAAATTTTGGATCTCTATCAGACACTATGCTTTTGGGTAGACCATGAAGTCTCACCACTTCTCTAAAGAAGAGTCTAGAGATATTGTTTGCATCATCTATTTTGTGGCATGGTATAAAATGTGTCATCTTACTGAACCTATCCACAACCACAAAAATAGAATCAAAACCTCTTGCAGTCCTAGGGAGTCCTAAAATAAAATCCATGCTAATGTCTTCCCATGGAGCATTTGCAACAGGCAAAGGAGTATAGAGTCCATGAGGCATTATTTTAGATTTGGCTTTTAAACATGAAATGCATCTAAAACAATGTCTTTGAACATCTTTTCTCATGTGTGGCCAAAAGAATTTTCCTTTTAAAAGCTCTAGAGTTTTATCAACTCCAAAATGGCCCATGAGACCTCCTTCATGTGTTTCTTTTACAAGAAGCTTTCTATGTGTTCCTTGGGGTATACATAGTTTTCCTTCTTTAAAAAGATAACCCTCGGACACATAAAATCCTCCTTGTGCTCTATGTTCACATTTAACAAAAGTGGATGCAAAGTCTCGATCTTCTTTATACAGTTCAGGTATGTTTTCAAATCCAAGAATCTGGGCACCAAGTTTTGAAAAGAGGGCATGTCTCCTGGAGAGAGCATCAGCCACAATATTAGTACTACCCTTCTTATATTTGATAACATAAGGGAATTGTTCAAGAAATTTCATCCATTTTGCATGACGTTTATTCAACTTATGCTGACCCTTCAAGTATTTTAAAGACTCATGATCACTATGAATTACAAATTCTTTGGATACTAGATAGTGCTCCCACGTCTTCAGGGCCCTCACAAGTGCATAGAGCTCTTTATCATAGGTTGGGTAGTTGAGGGTGGCACCATGGAGTTTTTCACTGAAATAAGCAATAGGGTGTCCACCTTGCAACAATACCGCACCTATGCCTACTTCTGATGCATCACATTCTAGCTCAAAAGTGTTTGCAAAATTTGGTAGAGCTAAAACGGGTGCATTAGTGAGCAGAGCTTTAAGTCTCTTGAAGGCTTGATCTTGCTTCTCTGTCCAACAAAATGGAGTGTCCTTCTTCACTAACTCATTGAGTGGTGAAGCTAGACTCGAGAAGTTAGGCACAAATCTTCTATAAAAGCTTGCTAATCAATGAAAACTCCTAACATCTCCTACATTTTATGGGGTTGGCCATTCTTGGATGGCTTTGATTTTCTCGGGGTCAACATGTACCCCATTTTTGCTAACTATAAAACCTAAAAACACTACACTATCAACACAAAAGGTACACTTATCAATATTAGCAAAAAGACTATTCTCCCTAAGCACTAAGAGAACTTCCCTAAGGTGAGTTAGGTGGGCTTTTAGGTTTTGGCTATATACTAGGATATCATCAAAATAAACTACTACATATTTACCTATACAATCTCTCAAGACATGATTCATATTAGTGAGACCAAAAGGCATCACTAACCACTCATATAGCCCAAATTTGGTTTTAAAAGCGGTTTTCCACTCATCACCCTCTTTAATTCGTATTTGGTGATATCCGCTCTTAAGATCAATTTTAGAAAATATAGTGGACCCATGCAATTTGTAAGGACCTGTAAAATTGAATTGGAATAAAAGTGGTATATTTAAATAATTTCAGAAGATGTTATTATTTAAAATACAAAGAGCTGGTAAATGAAGTTTCGTAGTAGTCGGGCCTCGGACGTCGCCCAAGATCTGGGGTCAGTTGGTAGAGGTCGGTCGGCTGACATGTAGATCAAGAAGAGTAAAGGAGGAAATGTGTAGCTAAGAAGTCTCCTACGAGATCGCCGTTAGTGAAGACGGAGGCGATCTCCGACTCCTCTGGCACATAATCGCCTGTCGCCTAGAGGAGACATGAGCGCCAATCGCCTAGAGTGTACGTGATCAGCGGGAATGCACGTAGTATGTGGTCAAGATACTGAATCAACCAGAGTGGGTTCCAACAACCACGCGTATCAAGGTGTGGGTTAAGCCTTAGATACGCTGTGCATGCGAAGCTCTACGCTTGAGCAAAAGAGATCACCCTTAGTGTTGCATGCAGGGCGCGAGAGGCATGCAGGCATCGCGCGGGCGCGAGAGGCATGCAGGCATCGCGCGGGCGTGAGAGGCATGCAGGCATCGCGCGGGCGCGAGAGGCATGCAGGCATCGCGCGGGCGCGAGGGGCATGCGGGCATCGCGCGGGCGCGAGGCACGCGGGCATTGCCAGGGCGCGATGCATGTGGACGTGGCCAAGGCGCGAGAGTTACGAGGGCGTCGCCAGGGAAGACATCGGTTGTCTCCCAGAGGAAGACATCGGTCGTTCGCCAGGAAGAGGTCATCGGTGGTAGTCTTCGCGCGAGGTCATCGGTGGTAGTCTTCACGCGAGGTCATCGGTGGTAGTCTTCGCGCGAGGTCATCGGTGGATCGTCTTCGCGCGAGAGGTCATCAGTGGTTTCTCTTCGAGCTGGTAGTCATCGGCGAAAGGTCATCGCGCGACGTTGAGTTACACCCAGAGAACGTGGGCCCCAGACTCTCAGCAAGAGATGTTCTGCACGCGCGCCACGTAGACAAAAGAGTGGTTCAGAATAGTGACCTCAGAGCGTAGCCTGCGCAGAGGCACGCTTAGTAGTACTGTTCAGCGAAGCGTACACGCAAACTCCCTGCAGAGTGGGTGGTGGCAGCGGTTTTTGTGGAGAAGTCAGCTTAAGATGCAAAAACCCATTTCTGAGGGAGAAGGAAAGAAACGTTGCTGTGGTTCCAGAGCTAAAGGGTGCGTTTATCTCCCTTCTCCTCCAGTTACCTCCTTCGCGTTGCGATTTCAGCATCTCCACACGAGAGTACGACGAGAAGCAACACCCTTGGAGCACTTGGGTAGTCCTCTGCAAGTTCTTCAGACCAGACGCGAAAAACAGAGCCAAGGTATTCTGCAAGCTTCGTTGGATTTCGAAGCTCCTGGTGGTTGCGCAAGTCCAGGTAAGGGAAGCTAGACCTCTTTGTCCATACGAGCCATAGTTTAGTTATTTTCTGAAGTGAGGGCGACGTGGTCGCCATTTTCGTTTTCATCTGCGTGAAATGCTGGGTTGTGTGCTTGGGCGACGTGGTCGCCGGTTTTATAAACATAGTCTTCGAAACACCTCGTTTTTGAACTAGATCGCCGGTTTTGGCGCTGTTTTGCGAACTCCTTGTGTTTGATGTTGTTTTGAGAACTGCTTGAGATTTACATGAGATATTCGAAAATATGAATCCTTTGAAATGGCTATTGCTGTGATTGAAATCATTCTTTTAAGTGTGGCATGATATGTTGAATGTTGTGAATGTGGGGTCGAGGCATAGTATTTTCAGGAAAGGAAATACCGTGTAAGACCATGTTAGATGTGCATTGATCGGTGATTATGAACGAGATATCCTGACTCTGCTGATAATGGAATCACATAGAGGAAGTTACTCAGTTGGTGAGAGTCGAAGGAGGTCCATGTGATGGGCGCCTCGTGTGAAACAGAACGAGCTCCACCTATCCAGGATGGGCGCCTCGTGTGAAACAGAACGAGCTCCACCTGTCCATGATGGGCGCCTCGTGTGAAAAAGAACGAGCTCCACCTGTCTTGTGGATTAACCTTGTCATGCTGTATGGTGATGTGTTGAGATTCATCGTACGCTTGTGAATGTGTAAGATTTCACGGCGACCCTGTGGATGTGTGTGATTCCACAGTGGGCAGTGTGACAGGTGCAAATCTCCGAGTCTAATCAATGCATGAGTCTTCCGGAAGTAGTGTCAAGTGTCTGTGTGTGATGAGTCAGTGGAAGTCTGACGTGAGAAATGAGAAACATTGATAGTTATAGACACTTGATGCAGTATTGTGAAATGGAATGACTATGGGTGAATGTTATGAAATGTGATTTTGGGCGATCAGCTGAATGCTATGAGCAGCTCTACGTTTTACATGGATATTTTGAAACTTGTTTTACTTTGATTGTCATGTTCATGATTTAAACTCTCTTTAAAAAATATCTAGCTTACCCTTTATTTTGTATTGCTCTGTGGCTGTTTTCTCTTAAAAACTGTGATGATCGTGTATTTTACACGGGAGCAGATGATCTTCCAGGGAGTAGAGCTCCTCAGTGAGTGGTCGCCGGAAGGAGATCGCCTATTTCCGTCTCTATCGGGTGATCGCCGGTTTATGCCTCCATCGGGTGATCGCCTGTTTTTCTGTCCTGATAGCAGATCGGCTGTTTTGGGCCTTCTGTTACAGATCGCCGGTTCATGAATGGAGATCGCCGGTCTTGTTGTATTTGGTTGAATTTCGTTTTAAATTTTGAAAACATTTGACCTGGTCATGTATTTAACTCCCTAAGAGGAGCAACTTCATTTCTTATATATATAATATCATCTACTCTTCAATATTATTTGTTTACCTTTATTTTCATTATACATGTATGTATGGTTTTTATTTTGCGGGATGTTACACAATTCATCAAGCATGTCATCTAGTCTTGGAATTGGATGCCTGTACTTGATGGTGATGTTATTGATGGCCCTACAATCACAACACATTATCCACTTGCCATCTTTTTTAGGCACCAACAAGACAGGTACAGCACAAGGACTAAGGCTCTTTTGAACCCAACCCTTCTCCAACAAATCCTGAACTTGTGATTCTATCTCCTTGGTTTCCTCAGGATTAGTTCTATAAGCTGGTCTATTAGGAAGACTAGCTCCTGGAACTAAATCTATTTGATGTTCTATTCCTCTAAAAGGGGGAAGTCCCAATGGTCCTTCCTTAGGAAATAAATCATCAAACTCTTTTAAAAGTTCTTTTACCTGAGGAGGTAGAATACTAGTTTCAGAAGATGTGGCAGTGCATGTAAGTGTTCCTTTACACAGCAGGAGGCCTGTAGGTTGTTCAGAAAGAAGTATTTTTTTAACTTTGTTTTCAACTTTTTCTTCCTTCTGAATGACCTTGTGGGAAGGAACACTCTTCTCCCACACCTCTTTTTTGGCTTTTTCTTGGTTTTCTATTTTTTTTTTCCTCTCTTTTGAGTTTCATTTGTACTTGATCCTTTATCACCTGTGAGTGTGATAATGGATAGAGTACAAACTTTTTATCCCTGTGAGTGAAAGTAATCTCATTGGTAAGACCATTGTGCATAGTTTTCTTATTAAATTGCCATGGTCTACCCAATAAAATATGACAAGCTTCCATGGGAACTACATCACATAAAACTTTGTCTTTATAGTTTCCCACAGAGAACTCGACTTTCACTTGCTTATCTACAGTTAATTCCCCATCTTCATTTATCCACTGAAGTTTATAAGGTTTAGGATGAGGTATTACCTGTAGATTCAGCTTCTCAACCATCCTAGAGCTACAGCAGTTGCAGCAGGAACCACTGTCCACAATGAGAGAACATACATTTTCAAAAACTTTACATCTTGTGTGGAAGATGTTCTCTCTTTGTGACTCTTGGTCCACACTAGGTTGGTTGTTGAGGGTTCTACGGATCATCATTAACTCCCCCTCACATGGATACACTCCCTCACTATTTACTTTCTCTTCTCCCCCGCTAACTTCTTCACTTTGGCTACTATATTCATCCCTCCCTATTAAGAGTATGGTTCTCTTGTTTGGGCACTGGGCAGCTATACGACCTCTACCAAAGCACTTAAAACATTTAGTGTCTCTGCTACGGGGTTATGAGCTAGAGGTATCTATTTCTGTTTTCTTGGGAGTTTCTTTTGGTTTTTCTTTTATGGGTTCCTCCCTTTTATACTCTCTCTTGGGATAGGAGTTAAAATATGAACCTTCCCTACGACTTGATATTTTTCTTAAATTTTGTTGTTCAACTTTGATGCAAAGTTGAATTAAATCATTCAAGTCTCTGTAGGGTAAAAGTTCAACTCTATCTCTAATCTCAAGATTGAGTCCACTCAAAAATCTTGCTATTGTGGTGGATTCTTCCTCCCTAATGGAGGCTCTCATCATATAAAGCTCCATTTTCTACCTATATTCTTCCACACTCATAGATTTCTGTTGGAGTCTCTGGAGCTTGTCCATTAACTCCCTATTATAGTAGGAAGGGATATGACGGCGTCTTAAGGCTCCCCTAAGGTCATTCCAGTATTCTATGGGAGGGTCCTTATGAAGGCGCCTATCTCTCTCTAAAGCAGTCCACCAATACATAGCATTTCCTTGAACGCTAAGGGTAGCTAGGGGTACCTTTCTGATCCGGTCGGTCATCGGTAGTCTATGACGTCAGCAGCTGATGACGACGTGGGTCAGTCACAGAGTGACGCGTGGCACGAGAAAGCAGATGAACCAGGGTGGAGATCGTTCAAGAACGGCGATCAGTGGTCAGCTACCGAGTGACCACCACCAGAAGATCGGTTCCTACTTGAGCGCCTGGAAGCAGAGCGCGAGAAGTGATGAAGCACCGATCAGTCATCGGTGCGTGCAGAGTGATCAGTCATCGGTGCATGCATTGTGATCAGTCATCGGTGCATGCAGGGTGATCAGTCATCGGTGCATGCAGAATGATCAGTCGTCGGGGGTTCCTTGCCAACACGTGTTAAACTGGGACCCAGGCTCCCAGCGAGAACGTTACTCAAGGACCTCGCCTGATTCCATAAGCAGAGCACGATAACGTGAAGAAGCGCCATCGGACATCGGCCAGGATGAGAGACACCTCGGTCATCGGTGTGTGTTGAGGTGACATCGGTCGCGCGATGTGAACAACGCAACCAAAGATCAGTAAAGCGCCCAGAGGCAGGGAGTGGCCTTAGTCGCGAGACGACCACGCATGAAGATGAGAAGACGCAGTTAGGTGCAGAATCCTGCTGGGACGAGAACCCATCAAGGTTAGAGTCTCCCAGTGGGTTGCATGTCTGCCACGTGGATGGTGAAGATGTTCCCAGAGAATAGGTAGGGCAGATAGGCACAGAAGTCGAGGGGTGCAGAGGTACCCACGCAGCCTCCCCTGTCAGACTTGGCACTCAAGTGAAGAAGGCTGGCACGCAAAGTAGCCCTGGGGAGTGGAAACGACAGTGCAGAGTAATTAAGTGGCCCTAGAGGTAGCCAGTAGGGGCTACGCGGGTTTATATGAGGAAGAAGAACACCAAACCAGGTATGCAGTCTTTCCCTCAGAATACACAGCACAAATCCAAGAGCACTCAGTTTTCGAATCAAAGAGGACTGAGGGCATACACACACGGGTCTCACACAGAGAGATCCGAGAGAGAGTTTTGGTGTTCCCGTTGCCTGACTTGAGCGTCGGAGCTACAACGGCCGCTAGAGGCGCCGTCTGTGTGTTTTGCAGGCATCGTTCGGAGTTCCGGTGAAGGTTCCTGGAGCCTCCTTGCAGAACGCGCAGCAGATAGAAAGCTAGACGAAGGAGGGACGAGGCGTTTTCCCCACGCTCGAGTCCGCAGCGAGATCACTTTCGTTCCTCACTTACTCTATGGCAAGCAAATAATTGTTCTACCTTCATTTCCCAATCTAGGTAAGCTTCTACATTTTCTTTGCCATGGAAATAAGGTAAGTCTACCCTAACCTCCTTACTACTTTCTTTTCTTTCTTTTCTAGCTCTCCTAGGGGGTGGTTGATAATACTCATTAATCCTAAGGCTTTGTTCACCAAGAGAATCACTACCCCTAGAGCTAGATGCATGTGAACTTCTTTTTGTTTTATGGGTGCATTCATCTTTTTCTTTAACCATCCTCAACTCGTTCTCCAACAAAGCAACATGAGCATCCCTCTCTTTGAGTTGGGTCTCATGTTGGAGTTGTCTATATGAAAGTGATTGAAAGTCTTGTGCTAATTGTTTTAAAAGAGATTTGATTAACTTTCTATCATCTTCACTAGAGTTAGGAGAATGAGTAGACATGATTAAAGCTATGTGTTAAAAGCAATTTACCACAAGAAAGATAGGTGGAGTAATGTAGGTAGATTCCCAGGAAAGGGAGGTGGATCACTTGGATCACTTAAGTACCAAGCCTTTCCTAGCCAGATTCTATCCTTCAAGACTTTCACAAACCTTTCTCTAAGTAATTCACTTAGAGCACAAGCAAGAATGAAAACACAAGCTTTAATACAAGAAAACGAAATTACTTAAAAAAAAACAATTAATCACAATGAACAATTAACTCTAATTCAAAAGCATTTAAACTAGGCGAATTCCTAAGGTGAGGCTTCTTTGGCACTTAGAACCTTTGAAGACACACTCACCGTCTAATTGACGTGATTAATTCCACTAATTATTGAATGTTTAACAACTTACAACTCAAAAGAAATACAATGGAAATTTTGAATTACAAAAGTTTAGAATCCTATTCTATGCTTCCTTTTATTTTTGGTACTCCTCCTTTTTGCTTTGCACTCCTCTCTTTGATGTATGTTTGTATATTTTTGTTGCTGCACTCTTGCTTTACCTCTTTTAGGATAGTCACTAAAGTAATCAATTCAGCACCTACTAAGTAAAAATGGCACTCACCACAAAGGTTAGCTCCAAACTTTACAAGCACCTTTTGAAAACTTTCACCACTTAAGAGGTCAACAAAAATTAAAGCAACAAAAGCTCAATTTAAATTTGGACAATAGCAAAGGGATTTAAATGTGACAAAACTAGAAGGAATATTGAAGAAAAATTGACAATCAAGCAAAATAAGGTAATCAACAAAGCTGGCACACAAAATGAACCTAGGGAAAGGTACTAGAATTGGATTACAAAAACCAAAACTGAACTACTGGAATTTAAGTGTCAAAAAACGTGACTTACACGATTTATGCTGAGCTGTATTTTTCAAATTTGAATTTGAAATTTTAAACACAGATACTTCAAGTTGTTAACCAAATTTTGGCGCTGAAATCACTCAAAACACATGCACCAATCAATTACAATAAAATTTTCAAATCTGGTGCCAGATTACCGTTTTTTTTCGCGCCAGTTTTGAACACTGATTTTGTTTGATTTATCATTTTTTTTTCACTTTGAATTTTGATTCACTTTTTTTTTTCCTTTTTTTCTAAGACATCAAACTTCTCAGATCCAGATTTCCAGAATTTTTCTCCAGCGGAATTAATTTTCACAATGAAAAACAGCCAGCACAGTTTAGAAATCCTAATCTGGAATTAAAAACAGAGTTGAAAACTTGCAAAGACACAATAGAATGATTGTATAAGAATTTGTGTGGTTCTATCACACAAATATGAACTCAAATCTAAAAGAAAAATGCACCAAAGGATCAAACAATTCAGATTAAAAACTAGACTCAAGATCAAATCCAGAAACAAAATCAATCAAGAAAAGTACTACTAGGATTTGATGACATTTGTTGGAGAAACATGACTTGACAAAACATGTATAGATCTCAAAATCAAAATGACTCAAATTAAAACAGATTGAACCAATTAAAATGTGCAAGAAAGACTCAAAATCCTAATAAAATCAAACAGCACACCAAAACACACAAGAATCCTACACAAAATTGAAATTAGAAGCTCAAGAACAAGTTGAACACATTCTACCAATTGGATTCATCCAAACAGCATTCAAATCAAAATTAAATTGCAAAAAACAGCAAGACATTCAAGGATCTAATGAAGAACAACATGGAAATATGAAGAACAACACAAAATAAAAAAAAAATTAGAAGAAGACACTTAGCTCTTGAAGAACCATGGCTCTGATACCACTTGATGTAGCCTAGCTTGAGTGCCTTCTTCCATGAGCTGGAAAACACAATTGAAGGTGGCGGAAGCAATGGTTGGAAGCGTGCAAGGCACTCCTAGGAGCTGTGGAAACCTTGAAGGTGAAGTGTTAGGTGTGGAGAGTGAGTGGTGAGGCCATCTCACTTGGAAAAGATGAAGAATGAAGACTAAGGTGTCTATCCTAGAGGTAGGAGACAAGAGTGATTATTGGCACAAAGTTGGCAGCAATTTCACTCAAATTAATCTTGAGAATTACAAGAGCCAAGCCCTCTTATTTATAATGTTTAGAGGGCTGAAAATTCAAATGAAAATGGAGGGAAATTCAAAATGAAATTCTCCTCAAGGTGGAGCCTAAAAATGAGAGCACATGGGAGGGGTGTGATTAGTATTTCACGCTCACCCTCTCTAGGCTTTCCAAACCAGCCTTGGTTAATTTAGTGGTTTTAAAAACCCTAAATTAACCTAGGTTGGTGTTTTAGGTTCCAAAATTAATTCTAAGAAAATTACAATTATTTTCCTATTCTAATTTTGACAAGAAAATTAAATTCTACTTCTACACTAAACTTATGGCATCTTTATCATGTAGAGGAAAGTCTCTCTGCCATCAGTAGTAGTGTCCCAATCCTCTTGTATTCTTCTTGCCATAGCCCTTGTAGTTGGCCCATATCTTTTATTTGGTGGGCTTGAGATAGGTCTTCGACTTGAACATGGGTTTGGGCTTGGACTTGGGCTTGGGCCTCTTCCATCAAAGCCTTTCAAAGGTTAAAAGCTCAACTCACCCATGCACCCATTCTAGCTCTTCCAAATTTCTCTAAAACTTTTGAGATAGAATGTGATGCATCGGGCATGGGCATAGGTGCGGTATTGTTACAAGGTGGTCACCCCATTGCATATTTTAGTGAAAAGCTTCATGGTGCCACCCTTAACTACCCCACTTATGACAAAGAGCTCTATGCACTTGTGAGGGCCTTAAAGACTTGGGAACATTATCTTATTTCCAAAGAATTTGTTATCCATAGTGATCATGAGTCCCTAAAGTACTTAAAAGACCAACATAAGCTCAACAAAAGACATGCTAAGTGGATGGAGTTTCTTGAGCAATTCCCTTATGTAATCAAATACAAGAAAGGAAGCACAAACATAGTGGTCGATGCTCTCTCAAGGAGGCATTTGCTCATTTCAAAATTAGGTGCCCAAATTCTTGGATTTGATCACATAAAAGAGCTTTATCAAGAAGGTCAAGAATTTTCATCCATCTGTGCTAAGTGTAGATATAGAGCACAAGGAGGTTACTATGTGGCCGATGGATATCTTTTTAAGGGAAGGAAAACTTTGTATTCCCTAAGGCACACATAGGAAGCTCCCTGCAAGAGGCCATGACTCTATCTTTGTGGTAGTGGACCATTTTAGCAAAATGTCCCATTTTATTCCATGCCACAAGGTAGATGATGCTCAAAATATTTCTAGGCTCTTCTTTAGAGAAGTGGTGAGACTCCATGGTATACCTAGAAGTATAGCATCTGATAGAGATCCCAAGTTTATAAGCCACTTTTGGAAAAATCTTTGGGGCAAACTTGGAACAAGGCTACAATTTTCAACTTCTTGTCATCCTCAAACGGATGGCCAAACCGAAGTAGTCAATAGATCTCTTGGAACTATGCTTAGGGCTATCATGAAGGGGAACCACAAGTCTTGGGATGAATATCTCCCCCACATTGAGTTTGTTTACAATAGAGTAGTCCACAAGACTACTAATGCTTCTCCTTTTGAAGTTGTGTATGGGTTTAATCCTCTTACACCTATGGATTTGTTGCCTCTTCCTAACCCACAGAATTTGTGCATAAGGAAGGAGTGATCAAAGCCGACTTTGTTAAGAAAATTCATGAGAAGATTAAAACCCAAATACAACAACAAAATGAAAAGTATGCAAGATACAACAGTGAGGGGAAGAAAGAAATAATTTTTGAGGAAGGAGACTTAGTTTGGCTTCACCTTCAAAAAGATAGATTTCCAACTAAAAGGAAGTCCAAACTAAGTCCCCGAGGTGATGGACCCTTTCGAATCCTCAAGAGAGTCAACAACAATGCTTACAAATTGGACCTACCTCTTGAATATGGAGTGCATGATACTTTCAATGTAATTGACTTATCTCCATTTGTAGGTACCAATGAAGACAAGGAAGACTTGGATTTGAGGACAAATCCTTTCCAAGGGGGAGGGGATGATGGAAGAGGGCCAAGCACAACCGCACAAGAGCCAAGACAAGAGCATCCAAAGCCAAACCAAGAGCGTCTAGGGCCATGGGAAGAGCGTCTAGGACCATTTACTAGGTCCATGACCAAAAGACTACATGAAGATGTTGACCTAGCTAAGGATGGGAGAGAAAGATATTTGTACATATTACATGAAGGCCCATCAAGAGTAGCTTAGTTTTAGTTGTGGTGTAAATAGCACAAACTTGATTCCATGAGGGTTTCACCTAGCTTTTGTTACATTTCTAGAAGCATTCCTAAAACTAGGGCCGGCCATGAGTGATGTGTGTTGGCATTTGCATTTCATTTTGAGTACATTTGCTTAGCATTAGGTTAACCTTTATGGTCCTCCTTAGCCTATAAAAGGAGGAGCCAACCTATTGTATTTTCAAGATTAAATAGAGTATTGTTATGCTGCCCAAATTGTCATAACTACTCATTGCCTAACACTTAAGTTTCAGTCTTCAATTCATCACTACCAAAGGGGCTGGCCAAACCTCCCCATTTCCTCACTCTTCATGCACCTTCAAGGCACCCATGCTTCCTAGGATGGCCTTGCTCACCTCCTCCATAAGCTTCCGCATCCATCATCACCAAGGAACTCCAAAACCCAAAGAAGTGCTCATAGGAATGCTATCATTAGCCACATTTTGAGTTTCATGCTCTATTAAGAAATTTGGTCATTATTTGTTTTAATTTTGTAATCCATTCTAGAATCATTCTCTAGAAAATTCATTTGAGTGCTTACTTTCTTGAAAATCTTTAATTTCTTGCTTGTCTTGATTTTATAGACAATCTTTGAATTTGTCATCTCTAATCTCATTTGAGTTTCACTCTTCAAATTGAGTTTTTATTGTTTTTATTATTGACCTCTTAAAGTGGAATATACCTTGAATTTGTTCTTTGTGAGAATTGAGCTAACTTCTAGGTAGCATCCTAAGAGAAGACAAAGGACTTTGCAAGGGGTACTCATCTTTGGAGGACAAACAAGTAGAGGCTTGGAGAGAAACACTTGTGAGAGAAGAGAAGAGAACTTTGAAGATTTTTTTTCTTTAAATTGTGTGATTTCAATTTTTGTAATTTGGCCATTATCTTTACTTTAGGTGTCTTGGAAGAGCCTTTGGTGTTCTTCCATCTCCTACAAGTTTTCTTTAATTTGCTTATTAGATACACGCTTTAGATGGTGTGTCTTGAAGATTCATAAGTGCCAACAAGCCTCACCATTATGAGTCGTCTAGTTTAAATTTTGCAATTTAAATTTTTAGTTTTTAAAAGGTTTGTTTTAGTTTCTTTCTTTATAAAACTCTTTGTTTGTGTTGAAGAAGTTTTCACTGGAAGGAGAATTGTGAAGTGCATTGGGATAAGTTCTGGCTAGGAAAGACTTGGTACTTAAGAGTGTCCATTGTGACCCACCTCTCTTTCCGAGGAATTTACCTTGTGCTAAACTCACTTTCCTTCTTGTGAAAAATCCTTTAAATACAAAACTTAATATGTCTATGTATACTTCTCATCATAGTAGAAGTGATTCAAGTTCTTCATCAAAACAATTGAAAAATATTTCTCAAGAACTTAAGTCACTTCAACTATGGAGACAACAAGAGATTATTCAAATAGAAAAGGAAAAGATTGAAAGAGATGCTCGTCTTGCCATTCTTGAGAAGGAACTTAGAATTTTAAGGCAAAAAAAGGAGAGAAAAGTTAAAGAAAAACAAAGTATAGAACATCCAAAAGACCTGGAAAAAGAAAGGAAGAAAGGGTATAGATATGAAAAATTGGAGCAAAAAGGAAATAGTCATAGAGATGAGGAGCATAGTCAAAGAAGAAAGATTTATAATCCTCATTATCAAAAAAAGGAAGGGATGTGTTTTAAGCCTAGAAGTTTATATTATTCTGCCGAGCCTGAAGTATACCTTACTTTGATGGAAATAAAAATGTCAAAGCATACTTAGAATGGGAGACAAAGGTTGATCAAATATTTGAAAAGCACCAATTGGATGAATTTAGCAGATTTTCCATGGCTACCCTAAGTTTTCAAGAATATGCTAGATCTTGGTGGACACAAAGGGAAACTGATATTAGAATTGGCAGAAAATCAGAAGTACTGAATTGGGATGAATAGAAGATGTGTATGAGAAGAAAATTTGTTCCGTCTTCATATGTGAAAAAGAAGAAGCTTAGAGAAAAAATGAAAGAGCTTGTAGAAAAAGGAAGAAACTTTATACACGAAGAAAAAGAATATGCTAGAAGAGAAAAAGAGTTTAAAGAAAAATTTCAAGCTCTTGTCAAAAAGAAAGAAGAGAAGGAGAAAAGGGAAAGAGAGGAAAACGAAAGGAAAGATAGAGAAGAGAAAGAAAAGAGAGAAAAAGTGATGATAGTAAAGGAAAGTACAAAAACCTCTTTTTCTGGAGTTGAATTAGATATCGATAACATTTTATCTTCTCTAGAAAACCCTTGTGAGAGGATGTGCTTGAAGAAAAATCTATGTTTGGAGTTGAACCATATATAGATATAAATGTTTCCTCCACAGAAAATATAGAAGAATGTTTAATTGAAAAGGTAGAAGAGGAAATCAACAAAGAAGAAGAGTATTTTATGACACCCCTTGAAATCATAGCTGAGAAAGAATCCTCAAAGAGGGATTGCAATACTTTGAACTCTTCTTTTCAATTATATAATGCTCATTCTTCTTTACAAAAATCTCAAAAACCAAACTTTGTGATGTTGTTGCCTAGCTTGGGCAATAAACAACACAAAGTGAACAAAATATTTTTGAAAGGGGTCTTATGTTTTTATTTAAAAAGAATTTTAAAGATAAAAGGCCTTATTTTTGTTTAGTTTTCTTTTGTTTTAATTTTTTTTTTAAAAAAAATTATTTCATGTTTGTTTGATGTTTATTGTAGATTGACATTTGACCCAGGAGGAAAACATCAAATAAACAGAGGCTGCTGTCATTGAGCATCATTCAGATCCGAGGACAAATCCTTCTCAAGTGGGAGGGGATGATGGAAACCGTCCAGCCTCGAAACTTTCGGCCAAGAAGATAGACGAAAATCGAGCTTTAATGAAGAGTTTGTAGAGTCTTTTTCTTCTTCTTAGCCTTGTAAAAATTGCATAGAGTAGTTAGAAAATTTTGGGCCTTGTATTTTGGGCCAAAGTAGGGAAGGATGTAAATAAAAAATAAAATAAAGTGTAAAATAGTAAAAAAGGGGTGCAAATAGAAATGTAGGTAAGGAAGGCATGAGGCTCCATATATCTTCTCCTTAATGGAGAGGATTTGTATTAATAAGGTAGTGACACATGTCACACTCTAATTTGAGAGTTTTTGAGAGACTTTCTCCTATAAATAGGAGTCTTTTATACATGTATTTTTCACTTGGAATTAGTAATGAAATGCTGCATAATTTTGGCCATTCTACTTGTTTCTAAGTTCTCCCTAGGTTAGTCTCCTTCAAGACTTAGCCTAGACTCTTTCCTAGTGAGTTGACCTCACCTCTCACTCTCACAAATTTCTAACTCCATTTCAATCCATGGAAACTCCTCTTGAGTTTTTGTAATGCTTCCGCTCCTCAGATCTCCTTCATCATCCATCCAAAGAAGAAATTATAAAGATCACTATTAGAAGAAGAACGTTTTTCCATAATAAGCTAACAAGTTCACAAATCTCACACAAATTATGTAGAGTTTCTTTACTATTCAATTTTAACATAAAAAATACACTAGGTAGGCCTCTTATTTATAGATGAAGGAGCCTTGGAGAACAAGCTAAAGGGGTAGGATGGGAAAAGGGAAAACTGGGCAGCCTTAGGGTTTGACTTAGTCAAACCTATATCTTAGGCTTGTCCTTCTAGAAACTAGGTCAAAATGTCTTCCAAAAGAGCCAAGAACAAGCTAAAATGCTAACTACACCCCTATGCTAAAGTCACCTTATTCTAGCCTAACTTTGCTATTTGGACCCCTAAAGTGAACCTAAATTATTTACACCTATTCTACTAAAATTACAAATAATGAAACCAACTGATGCTCAGCACCCAAGGCTTGTGCTCTACTTCTAGTGATCCTCTGGGACAATCTAGGTGCTGAGGCAGTAGTTGGAGAATCCTGACTGGGCCCAATGTCTTGTGTCATGCTCCTAGTCTGCCTCCTTAGAGGTTGGGCCTGGTCAGTAGGTGCATGCTCTCCTAGGTCTTCATCAATATGAGTGGTTAGTGTTGCCTTTTAGACTCACTAATACATCTAACACTTTCATGAGACTTATGAATCATCTCCTTAGGGATTGCATAGGTAAATATGTAGTAGTTTATTTTGATGATATATTAGTATATAGTCAAAGCCTAGAGTCCCACCTAAGTCACCTTAAGGAGGTTCTTTTAGTGCTTAGGAAAAATAGTTTGTTTGCATATAATAGAGAAGTTCATAAAACTACTAACATTTTTCCATTTAAGACTATGTATAGGTTCAATCCTCTTCCTCCTTTGGATTTGTTACCTCTACCTAATCCACAAGATTTTGTGCATAAGGAAGGAGTAACAAAAGCTAAATTTGTAAACAAAATACATGAAAGGATTAAGAACCAAATACAGCAACAAATGGAGAAATACATGAAACATAGCAATAAGGGGAAGAGAGAGATGATTTTTGAGAAGGGAGATTGGGTTTGGCTTCACCTTAGAAAAGATAGATTCCCTAATCAGAGGAAATCTAAACTTAATCCCCAGGGTGATGGTCCTTTCCAAGTTCTCAAAAGAATCAATAATAATGCATATCAATTTGATCTACCTGAGGAATATGGAGTACATACTATGATGGAAGGGTGCCTTCATGCTTGGAGAAATTGTTGGTGAGCGGAAGCAAATGTGGATTGAAAACGGACAAGGTCCTCCTAAGAGGTGTGGTGTGACCTTGGAGGTGCATGCTAGGTAGGGAATGAGAGTGGTGAGGCCATCTCTCTTTGGTAAGGTGAGAATTGAAGATCAATAGCCTAACCTTGAGAGGTTTTTGGGCAAGAAGTTGAATTGGCTCAAACTTGGCAGCAATTCACTAAGTATATTAATCTTGAAAATACATGAAGCAAGTCCTCTTATTTATAGTGTTAGAGGGCTAAAAATTCAAATGAAAGTGGAGGGAAATTCAAATGATATTTCCACCAAAAGTGGTGCCTAAATGAAAGCACATGGGAGGGGTGTGAGTAGCGTTGCAAGCTCACTCCTTCTATGGGCTTTCCAATCGGCCTTGGTTAATTTAGTGGTTTTAGAAACCCTAAATTAACCTAGGTACCAACATTAATTCTAAGAAAATTACAATTATTTTTCTATTTTAATTTTGACACAAAAATTAAATTCTACTTCTATACTAAACTTATGGCATCTTTATCATGTAGAGGAAAGACTCTCTGCCATCAGTAGCAGTGTCCCAACCCTTTTGTATTCTTCTTGCCATAGCCCTTGTAGTTGGCCCATATCTTCTATTTGGTGGGCTTGAGCTTGGTCTTGGACTTGAACATGGGTTTGGGCTTGGACTTGGGCTTGGGCCTCTTCCATCATCCCCTCCCTCTTGAAAAGGATTTGTGCTCAAATCCAATGCTTCTGCCTCTTCTTTGTCATTGCCTTATTATGTGGTTATGTGTGGCTGGATGGTTTCCACCATCCCCTTCCTTCTTGAAAGGATCTGTTCTCAGATCTATAGGGTTGATCTCAAACAGCAGCCTTATTCCTGCTTTGAAAACTATGCTACTCCAGGATCAAATGTCCACCTGTTGGAGTTATCAAACAGATCAAATGAGTTAGTTTCAACAGTTGTATAAAAATCACTCTTTTTAAGTTCCCATTCCTCTTGTTTTTCGGTTGTTTTTGGCAACTTTTCACAAGATTTCTTTAGACAGGAATACATAATTTTTGTTTCTAAGTTTTTCCTCCCTTGTTTTGAATTTTTATTACTAGACTCTTTAGATACTGCCTTTTGTTCTAGAAGAGCTAGCAATTTTTCAGTTTTTATTTTCTTTTCCTCTCTTTTGATTTTCATTTGTACTTGATCCTTTATCACTTGTGAATGGGCTAAGGGATAGAGTAGTGATCCTGCCACGGACTCGAGCGTGGGGAAAGTGCCTCGTCACTCCTTCGTCTAGCCTTCTAACTGCTGCGCGTTCTGCAAGAAGGCTCCAGGAACCTTCGCCGGAACTTCAAATGATGCCTACAAAACACACAGACAGCGCCTTTAGCGGCCGTTGTAGCTCTGACGCTCAAGTCAAGCAACGGGAACACCAAAACTCTCTCTCGGATCTATCTGTGTGAGACTCGTGTGTGTGTCCTGAGTGTTCTTGAGTTCGAAAACTGAGTGTCTGGGTTACGTATCGCGTACCTGGTGTAGCGTTCCTTTGCCTCTCATATGCTCTTTCGGTCTACTGACTACGTCTAGGCCTCACTTGAGTACCCCTGCACTGCCATCACCCACTCTCTGCGCCATCTTGCGTGCAAGTTTCCTCTACTTGAGTGGAAAGTCTGGCAGAATGGCCACGTGGGCACCTCTGCACGCACTCAATCTTTGGGAACACCTTCACGGTCCACGTGTCATGCATGCAACCCCACTGGGAAACTCTACCCTTGATGGGTTCTCGTCCCCACAGGATTCTGCACCTAACTGTGCCTCCACCGCCTCATGCATGGTCGTTCCGTGACCAAGGCCACTCCCTGCCTCTGGGCGCTTTACTGATCTCCGGTCACGTTATTCACATCGTCGTGATCGATGACCGAGGTATCTCTCATCCTGACCGATGGCCGATGTCTCATCCTGGCCGGTGATCGATGTGTCACCCTGACCGATGATCGATGGCGCTTCTTTACGTTGTCGTGCTCTGCTTATGGAATCATGCGAGGTCCTTGGGTAACGTTCTCGCTGGGAGCCTGGGTCCCAGTTTAACACGTGTTGGCAAGGAACCCCCGACAACTGATCGCTCTTCATGCACCGATGACTGATCGGTGCTTCATCACTTCTCGCGCTCTGCTTCCAGGCGCTCATGTAGGAACTGATCGCCGTTCTTGAACGATCTCCACCCTGGTTCATCTGCTATCTCATGCCACGCATCACTCTGTGACTGGCCCACGTGGTCATCTCCTGCTGACGTCATAGACTACCGATGATCGACCGGATCACAAGGCCCCCAGTCTCGAGCTGTGAACTTGTTCTCAGCGAAGAGACTAAGTGGTCTTCCTTGCCAAAGAGAAGAAAGAGCTCGAAGCCGATGTACCTGAGACCATGGCTGCTGGTGCTGAGGCTCTGATAGATGGGTTCCATGGGCTTGCAACAGGTTCACCGCGTCCTGCCAGACTTGGACTCTACCCAACCTAGCCTCCACCATTCAGTGGCTGATGGCAGGCTCATTCCTCCTCCTTGAGCTTCTTCCCTTGCGACTTCTCCTTTTGTGTAATTTCTCTTTCTGCTACATAACTTGTGTATAAACCTTTTAGCTGTAAAGGCTCTTAGTATTGACTTCAATATGAACGAAATCTATTTGCTTCAGCTGCTTGCCTTTCTCCATCTTTAACTCTCTGCATCTGACTAACTGTTAACTGGCTTAGGCTTCAGCGCGATCTCACTGTGACCCTTCAAACTTGGCTTCTAACTTGATTGTGACCAACTGTACCTTAGCATTCTCTTTAACAATTTTTATAAATTTATGTTGGATGACTGACCTGACGGGGCCTAAATGCTTCGACTGATCACACAACAACTTGTTTGGGAAAGCTTTCATACTTAGAGCTTTACCACCGACCACCGACTAGCTTGTTAGTGCACCACCGATCAGTCATCGCGCTTCAGGCTTTGCTTCACTTCTCTGTCACTCCAGCGCTAGGTGCATAGAGAGCCCGAACGCCAAAGATGACGCCTGTGTTTTGGGGAAGGAAAATGCTTCTCGATGACCCCTCTTGCCTTAGCCTCGCTGTAAGAAGTCGAGGTGAGGTCTTTCTCCTTTCGCCTCAGCCTCGCTGTACAAAGTCGAGGTTAGAACTTTTTTATCTCGCCTCAGCCTCGCTGTACAAAGTCGAGGTGAGGACTTTCTTATCTCGCCCCAGCCTCGCTGTATAAAGTCGAGGTGAGGACTTTTTTTTTTATCTCGCCTCAGCCTCGCTGTATAAAGTCGAGGTGAGGACTTTTTTATCTCGCCTCAGCCTCGCTGTATAAAGTCGAGGTGAGGACTTTTTTTCACTCGCCTCAACCTTGCTGTAAAAAGCAGAGGAAAAAGACTTGGTTCTCTTGCCTCAACCTTGCTGTAAGAAGCAGAGGAAGAGGACTTTTCTTTGCCTGCACCTCGCTGTACAAAGTCGAGGGTGAGGACTTTTTTCTCTGGCCCATGCCTCGCTGTACAAAGTCGAGGGAGAGAACTTTCTCTCGCATGCACCTCGCTGTACAAAGTCGAGGGAGAGGACTTTCTCTCGCCTGCACCTCGCTGTACAAAGTCGAGGGAGAGGACTTTCTCTCGCCTGCACCTCGCTGTACAAAGTCGAGGGTGAGGACTTTTTTCTCCGAGTGGGTGCATGCTCCCAGGGGAGCACCAGGGGTGGCTGTCTAAGCGCACTCACCAGGCGCATCCCTGCTTGCATGGTCTCACCGCACGTTCTCTGGTAAGCAGCTCTTCTTCTAGTTTGGAATCGTGAGAGGTGCTTAGGTAACGCTCTCGCTGGGGACCTAAGTCACAGCTTAACACGTGTTAGCAAGACCTCGATGACCATGCACCGATGAGTGCTCTGCTCCCCATGCACTGATGACTGATCGCGCTCTGAGTGCACCGATGTTTGATCGCGCTCTGAGTGTACCGATGACTGATCGCGCTCTGCTTCTTGGTGCTTAAACGCGAAGATGATGTCTTGCTTTGGGGAAGAAGAGTTTTTCTTGTTGACCCTTCTTGCTTGCTCCAAGGTCATCGACCTTTAGGTCTTGTTCCTGTTGCCTCCGCCTCGCTGTAAGAAGTCGAGGGTGAGGTCTTTCTTCTCCCAGCCAACCTCAACTCGCCAAGGAAGACCTTCTGATGTGCCGACCTTGAGTCCTTCATTGAGGTGGACCGCCCTATCCTCTCTCACTCCTGGGGTGAGAAGAGCCTTCACTAAGGCCTTTACTTAGCCAAAAATGGTATACGCCAAGTGGGTAAGGACGTTTCTCGAAATCTTCCCTTTCCCTCTCTTGGTCTTACTAGTACCCCCGAGTTTCCAAACTTTAGCCACCTGCACTCACGCCTGGGGTGAGGAGAATATAGGTCGGTCGTCCGTACTCGCGCCTGGGGCGAGCAGGCTCCAACCGATCACTTGCACTTGCATCTAGGGCAAGTAGAACTTGAAACTGGGAAACACGTGCACACATGATATACTGAAATCTTTTTTTTATTGGGTGGCCTCGTTAAAAACCCTCATCAGGAAAAGAGTGCCCCCTGATCTGCTCAACTATTTACAGTATATACATTGAGTGTGTGTACAGCGCAAGAACGCATCTACTTTACAACTTAACTGAAGTAGAATCTCAAGTGTGTAGCGTTCCATGTCCTGGGGATAGGTGCTCCATCCAAAGTCTCCAGCCGATAAGCTCCATTCTCCAACGCCTCAACTACTCTGTATGGACCCGTCCACTTTGGAGATAACTTGTTCTCCATCTCATTCTGATGCGCTTTCTTCATCACCAGATCGCCCTCCTGGAAGCGCCTGAGCCTCACCTTGGAGTTGTGCCTGCGTTCTACTCTTCTCTTGACGGCTTCGGCACTAACTCTGGCTTCTTCTCGTACTTCATCCAGGAGATCGAGATTCACCTTTCGCTCTTGATTGGACTCTTCGGCGATGAAGTTCAGAAATCTAGGGGAGCTCTCCTGTATCTCCACGGGGATCATAGCATCTGTCCCATAGACAAGACTAAAGGGTGTCTCATGGGTGCTAGACTGTGAGGTGGTATGGTAGGACCATACAATTCTGGGAACTTCTTCTGCCCAATTCCCCTTAGCTTTCTCTAATCTTCGCTTCAGTCCCCTGAGCAGCACTCGGTTGGCTGACTCCACCTGCCCATTGGTCTGCGGGTGTTCTACTGAGGCGAACACTTGTTGTATCTTCAATTCTTCGCACATCTTTCTCAACTGATGACTGGTGAACTGAGTGCCATTGTCGGATACCAGCCTCTTGGGTACTCCGAAACGACAGACAATATTCCTCCAGACAAAATGCTCGACCTTCTGAGCGGTGATGTGGGCCACTGGTTCCGCTTCCACCCACTTTGTGAAATACTCGATGGCCACTATGAGGAACTTCATCTGCCTGATCGCCAGAGGAAAAGGTCCCAGGATGTCGATTCCCCACGTGTGAAATGGCCAAGGGCTATGGATGGACTTCAACTCCTCCGGGGGTGCCTTATGCCAGTCTGCATGAAGTTGGCACTGTTTGCACCGCTGGGCGTACTTCACACAGTCTTCCTTCAGCGTTGGCCAGTAGTACCCCGCGCGGAGGATCCTACTTGCCAAAGCGCGACCCACGACGTGGCTTCCGCACACCCCCTCGTGCAACTCTGACATGAGTCTGGTGCATTGCTCCCCATGCACGCACATTTGTACAGGATGGGAAAAGCCAAATCTAAACAAATTCCCATCAATGAGAGTAAACTTACTCGAGCTCTTCTTTATCTTCTTTGCCTCTGCCGGGTCCAGTGGAAGCACACCATCCTCTAGGTACAACTGGTACGGTGTTATCCACGTATCGGGCTCCTTGACAGCACAGACTTCCATCGCCTCATCGGTCCTTGCCGATCGCGCCCTCACCCTCGGCGCTTTCAACGTTTCTTGAGTCAGGGACCGATGACTGATCGCCAGACGCTCCATCGACTTGGATACTTGAAGCACTTGATTGTCTGACACGAACGCTCGTGGCACCTTTAGAGTCTCTTGAATGACGGTCCTCTACTTTCCCCCTTTGCCTGAGCTGGCCAGCTTGGCAAGCAGATCTGCTCTGGCATTTTGCTCGCGGGGCACATGCACCAACTCAAACTCATCGAAGGACGTCTTCAGGAGCTGCACGTTTAAGGATCTAGATAATTATTTGGAATAGAAGAAGTATAATTTTAATGAATTCTGAATATGTTATTACTTAAAACGAAAAGAGCTTGTAATGGAAATTTCATGGTGGTCAGACCTCGGATGTCGCCCAAGGTCTGAGGGCGGCGTGGTAGAGGTCGGTTGGTGGACCATAGTGGGTTCCAGAAATCACATGTAGGGAGGTGTGATTTGAACCTTAGGAGCGCCATGCATGCAGAATAACTGCGGGACTTTATGCTTGGACATAAGGGATTTACCTTAGTGTTGCATGCTTAGGCACGTAAGGATTGAGTACTGAGCTGCCCTCGGGCAGGAGAAGCTACCGACGTCACCGAGCCATGTGGGGGTGATAACATAGGCGTGGAGTAGTGGTAGGACGAGCCCTCAACAGGGTGTGACGATGTGGCATCAGTCGACAGAAGCAAGGCGATGTGTCCTCGCCACATCAAGGACGATGAGAGATCGCCAGGGTGAGAGACATGCGGGGATCGCCAGGGCGAGAGACACACGGGCATCGCCAGGGCGAGAGGAACATCGGTCATCAACCAGGATGGGAGACACATCGGTCGTCTTCCTGAACCCAACCTGTTGAACGTGGGTCTTCCCAGCAAGATATTGTATGCAGATGGGGCATTTACCACCAAGTACTTTATCTTCTCTGTGCGGGACGCCACTCCATCGGTGAACGTCGTCCTCAGCTCTATGTAGCCCCGCACCTCGACCTGGTCCCTCGCGAAACCATAAAGACACCCAACATATGGCCTCAATTGATCGGGGGACAGCTGCAACTTGTTGAACGTCGGCCAGAACATGACGTCCACTGAGCTTCCTTGGTCTACAAGCGCCCTGTGCACTCGTCTTCCTGCTGTCACAAGGGAGATGACCACAGGATCGTTGTCGTGAGGTACAACGTCCTGCAGATCAGCCCTTGTGAATGTGATATCCACCTCGGGAAAATGGCTTCCATCCACTGAGTCCACGGCCATCACTGATCGTGCATACCTTCTTCTCTGCGACGCGGAGCACCCTCCTCCATAAAAGCCCCCCGCAATTGTCATCACTTCCCCATGCATAGGGATTTCGTGTTGCTGATCCCCTGCCTGAGACCCCGAAGCGCGATCACCCTGTGCCTTCCACAGGTAATCGGTCAGGAAACCTGTCTTCACCAACTCGGCGAGTTGACGCCCCAATGCCAGGCAGGTGCGGAGTGTGTGTCCATAAGCCTGATGGAACTCACACCACTCATCCTTCTTCTTTCCAAGTACCCTGTCGGTTTTCTCTGGTACTCGGAGCCTTGCAGCCACGGCAGGGATGGCGATCAGCTCCGCCAACTCCACCATGAAATCATACCTAGGGGGTGCGTTGTTCTCCCTTGCACGCCCCCTGGTCTGGTCCTTCCTGGGTGCATACGGACGAGGCCTTCCCTGCGCCTTCTTCTCCTCCTTGGCCTCATACACCCACACCTGCTGCTGCTTCCCCTGACCTCCACGCGGCTTCGTCGGCGCAGTGCTGCCTCTCTTCTCAGAGACCTCTGCCTCTGCTACAATGTGCGCCACCGCGCGTCGCCGTATCTAAGCGAAGGTGGCGGGGTGGCTCCTGATGAGGGATTCACTGAAAGGACCAGGCAGCACGCCTTTCTTGAACGCATGCACTAACATGTTCTCGTCCTTGCTGGGCAATCTCACCACTTGCGCAGCGAAACGGTTGAGGAAGTCCTTCAGCGACTCCCCCTGGTACTGGCGCACGTCGAACAAATCGTAAGACACCACTGGTGGCGCTCTGTTGACGATGTACTGCTCCGTGAACAGCTTTGAAAATTGATGGAAAGAAGTGATGTGGCCCTCCGGCAGGCTCACGAACCACTCCATAGCTACTCCGCTCAGCGTGCTCATAAACATTTTGCAGTACACAGCATCCGAACCTCCAGACAACATCATCTGAGTGTGGAAGGCTGTCAAATGTGCTTCTGGGTCTTCCACCCCCGTGAACGACGCCTTCACTCCTACCAGGTTGGGAGGCACCACCGTGTTCATGATCTCGGGGGAGAAAGGCATAGGAAATGCTCTAGGGGGCGACGGCAGCATCGACGTCCTATCTTCGAATACGCGCTCATTCTGCGCCTGCAATTCCCTACGCAACTCCTCATTCACGCGGTTCAGCTCTTCATTTCAGCTATGCGATGCAATCAGCTCGACATGGATTTTCTCTTGCTCAACTCTCGACGCCGCGACATTATCTTGCAGCGCGCGCATCATCTCCATGACCTACGCCATGGTAACGGCTCCTTCTTCAGCAGATGGCGCAGGTGCCGTTTGTCTGGTTCTTCTACTCATCTTCTCCGAAGCTTCGACGAACAAACTTCAAGAACTGCGATGTGGATGGGAACAAAATTCACACGGGCCCTACGGTGGGCGCCAAATGATCCTGTCGCGGACTCGAGTGTGGGGAAAGTGCCTCATCACTCATTCGTCTAGCCTTCTAACAGCTGCGCGTTCTGCAAGGAGGCTCCAGGAACCTTCGTCGGAACTCCAAATGATGCCTGCAAAACACACAGACGGCGCCCCTAGCGGCTGTTGTATCTCCGACGCTCAAGTCAGGCAATGGGAACACCAAAACTCTCTCGGATCTATCTGTGTGAGACTCGTGTGTGTGTCCTCAGTGTTCTTGAGTTCGAAAACTGAGTGTCTGGGTTACGTATCGCGTACCTGGTGTAGCGTTCCTTTGCCCTTCATATGCTCTTTCGGTCTATTGGCTACGTCTAGGCCTCACTTGAGTAACCCTACACTGCCATCACCCACTCTCTGCGCCATCTTGCGTGCAAGTTTCCTCTACTTGAGTGGAAAGTCTGGCAGAATGGCCACGTGGGCACCTCTGCACGCACTCAATCTCTGGGAACACCTTCACGGTCCACGTGTCATGCATGCAACCCCACTGGGAAGCTCTACCCTTGATGGGTTCTCGTCCCCACAGGATTCTGCACCTAATTGTGCCTCCACCGCCTCATGCATGGTCGTTTCGTGACCAAGGCCACTCCCTGCCTCTGGGCGCTTTACTGATCTCCGGTCGCGTTATTCACATCGCCGTGACCGATGACCGAGGTATCTCTCATCCTGACCGATGGCCGATGTCTCATCCTGGCCGGTGATCGATGTGTCACCCTGACCGATGATCGATGGCGCTTCTTTACGTTGTCGAGCTCTGCTTATGGAATCATGCGAGGTCCTTGGGTACGTTCTCGCTGGGAGTCTGGGTCCCAGTTTAACACGTGTTGGCAAGGAACCCCCGACGACTGATCGCTCTGCATGCACCGATGACTGATCGGTGCTTCATCACTTCTCGCGCTCTGCTTCCAGGCGCTCATGTAGGAACTGATCTGCTGGTGGTGGTCACTCGGTAATTGACCACTGATCGCCGTTCTTGAACGATCTCCACCCTGGTTCATCTGCTATCTCATGCCACGCGTCACTCTGTGACTGGCCCACGTGGTCATCTGCTGCTGACGTCATAGACTATCGATGACCAACCGGATCAAGTACAAACTTTTTATCCCTGTGAGTGAAAGTATTCTCATTGGTAAGACCATTGTGCATGGTTTTCTTGTCAAATTGCCAAGGTCTGCCCAATAAGATGTGACAAGCTTCCATGGGAACTACATCACATAAAACGTTATCTTTGCAGTTACCCACAGAAAACTCGACTTTCACTTGCTTGTCTACTGTTAGTTCCCCATCTTCATTGATCCATTGAAGTTTGTAAGGTTTTGGGTGAGGGACTAATTGCAGATTTAGCTTGTCAACCATTCTAGCGGTACAACAATTGCAGCAAGAGCCACCATCCACAATGAGGGAACAAACATTTTCTAAAATCTTGCATCTTGTATGAAAGATGTTCTCTCTTTGTGTTTCTAGGTTCACGCTAGTTTGGTTGTTGAGGGTTCTTCTAATCATCATTAATTCCCCCTCACATGGATACATTCTCTCACTATTTACTTTCTCCTTTTCCCCGCTAACTTCTTCACTTTGGCTACTATATCCGTCCCTCCCTCTTAAGAGTATGTTTCTCTTGTTTGGACATTGGGCAACTATGTGACCTCTACCAAAGAACTTAAAACATTTAGTGTCTCTGCTACGAGGTTGTGAGCTAGAGGTATCTAATTCTATTTTCTTGGGAGTTTCTTTTTGGTTTTTCCTGTATGGTTTCCTCCCTATAATACTCTCTCTTGGGAGAAGAGTTAGAATATGTACTTTCCTTACGACTTGAAGTTTTCCTCAAAATTTGTTGCTCAACTTTGATACACAATTGAATTAAATCATTCAAGTCTCTGTAGGGTAAAAGTTCAACCATATCTCTAATCTCAAGATTGAGTCCACTCAAGAATCTAGCTATAGTGGTGGTCTCATCTTCCCTAATGGAAGCTCGCATCATAAATAGTTCTATCTTCTGCCTATATTCTTCCACACTCATGGTTTTCTATTAGAGTCTTTTGAGCTTGTTCACTAACTCCCTATCATAATAGGAGGGAATATCTCAGCGTCTTAAGGCTCCCCTAAGATCATTCCAATATTCTATGGGAGGATCCTTATGAAGGCGCCTGCCTTTCTCTAAGGTAGTCCACCAATACATAGCATTTCCTTGAAAACTAAAGGTAGCCGAGGGTACTTTTCGTTCCTCACTTACTCTATGGCAAGCAAACAATTGTTCCACCTTCATTTCCCAATCTAGGTAAGCTTCTACATTCTCTTTCCCATGGAAATAAGGTAGATCTACCCTAACCTCCTTAACACTTTCTTTTTCTTTTCTTTTTCTTATAGTTCTCCTAAGGGGTGGTTGATAATACTCATTTATCCTAAGACTTTCTTCCCCATAAGATTCATGATCTTTAGAACTAGATGCATGTAAACTCTTTTTAGTTTTATTAGAGTAATCACTCTTTTCTATAGCCATTTTCAGCTCTTTAATTTGTTCCTCATGTTCCAAATGTCTATATGAGATTGAAGGCAAAGTGTTCAAACTTGGCAAATCTCTACGCCAAGATACACAAGACCAAGTAGCGGAAGTCATAGAGCGGCATATGGATGCTTTTGCTTGGTCTGCCTCAGATATGCCAAGTATTGATCCAGACTTTTTATGTCATCGCCTTGCGTTGAATCCCCAAGCCAGACCTATCCGTCAGAGGAGGAGAAAATTCAACGAAGAAAGGAGACAGGTGATCAGGGAAGAGACACAAAAGCTGCTCAAGGCTGGTCACACACGGGAAATCCAATACCCTAAGTGGCTAGCGAATGTGGTGTTGGTGAAGAAGACCAATGGAAAGTGGCGGATGTGTGTGGACTTCACCGACCTCAATAAGGCATGTCCAAAGGATTCTTATCCTTTGCCGAGTATTGATGCATGTAAACTCTTTTTAGTTTTATTAGAGTAATCACTCTTTTCTATAGCCATTTTCAGCTCTTTAATTTGTTCCTCATGTTCCAAATGTCTATATGAGATTGAAGGCAAAGTGTTCAAACTTGGCAAATCTCTACGCCAAGATACACAAGACCAAGTAGCGGAAGTCATAGAGCGGCATATGGATGCTTTTGCTTGGTCTGCCTCAGATATGTTTTCTTCCCCATAAGATTCATGATCTTTAGAACTAGATGCATGTAAACTCTTTTTAGTTTTATTAGAGTAATCACTCTTTTCTATAGCCATTTTCAGCTCTTTAATTTGTTCCTCATGTTCCAAATGTCTATATGAGATTGAAGGCAAAGTGTTCAAACTTGGCAAATCTCTACGCCAAGATACACAAGACCAAGTAGCGGAAGTCATAGAGCGGCATATGGATGCTTTTGCTTGGTCTGCCTCAGATATGCCAAGTATTGATCCAGACTTTTTATGTCATCGCCTTGCGTTGAATCCCCAAGCCAGACCTATCCGTCAGAGGAGGAGAAAATTCAACGAAGAAAGGAGACAGGTGATCAGGGAAGAGACACAAAAGCTGCTCAAGGCTGGTCACACACGGGAAATCCAATACCCTAAGTGGCTAGCGAATGTGGTGTTGGTGAAGAAGACCAATGGAAAGTGGCGGATGTGTGTGGACTTCACCGACCTCAATAAGGCATGTCCAAAGGATTCTTATCCTTTGCCGAGTATTGATGCATGTAAACTCTTTTTAGTTTTATTAGAGTAATCACTCTTTTCTATAGCCATTTTCAGCTCTTTAATTTGTTCCTCATGTTCCAAATGTCTATATGAGATTGAAGGCAAAGTGTTCAAACTTGGCAAATCTCTACGCCAAGATACACAAGACCAAGTAGCGGAAGTCATAGAGCGGCATATGGATGCTTTTGCTTGGTCTGCCTCAGATATGTTTTCTTCCCCATAAGATTCATGATCTTTAGAACTAGATGCATGTAAACTCTTTTTAGTTTTATTAGAGTAATCACTCTTTTCTATAGCCATTTTCAGCTCTTTAATTTGTTCCTCATGTTCCAAATGTCTATATGAGATTGAAGGCAAAGTGTTCAAACTTGGCAAATCTCTACGCCAAGATACACAAGACCAAGTAGCGGAAGTCATAGAGCGGCATATGGATGCTTTTGCTTGGTCTGCCTCAGATATGCCAAGTATTGATCCAGACTTTTTATGTCATCGCCTTGCGTTGAATCCCCAAGCCAGACCTATCCGTCAGAGGAGGAGAAAATTCAACGAAGAAAGGAGACAGGTGATCAGGGAAGAGACACAAAAGCTGCTCAAGGCTGGTCACACACGGGAAATCCAATACCCTAAGTGGCTAGCGAATGTGGTGTTGGTGAAGAAGACCAATGGAAAGTGGCGGATGTGTGTGGACTTCACCGACCTCAATAAGGCATGTCCAAAGGATTCTTATCCTTTGCCGAGTATTGATGCATGTAAACTCTTTTTAGTTTTATTAGAGTAATCACTCTTTTCTATAGCCATTTTCAGCTCTTTAATTTGTTCCTCATGTTCCAAATGTCTATATGAGATTGAAGGCAAAGTGTTCAAACTTGGCAAATCTCTACGCCAAGATACACAAGACCAAGTAGCGGAAGTCATAGAGCGGCATATGGATGCTTTTGCTTGGTCTGCCTCAGATATGTTTTCTTCCCCATAAGATTCATGATCTTTAGAACTAGATGCATGTAAACTCTTTTTAGTTTTATTAGAGTAATCACTCTTTTCTATAGCCATTTTCAGCTCTTTAATTTGTTCCTCATGTTCCAAATGTCTATATGAGATTGAAGGCAAAGTGTTCAAACTTGGCAAATCTCTACGCCAAGATACACAAGACCAAGTAGCGGAAGTCATAGAGCGGCATATGGATGCTTTTGCTTGGTCTGCCTCAGATATGCCAAGTATTGATCCAGACTTTTTATGTCATCGCCTTGCGTTGAATCCCCAAGCCAGACCTATCCGTCAGAGGAGGAGAAAATTCAACGAAGAAAGGAGACAGGTGATCAGGGAAGAGACACAAAAGCTGCTCAAGGCTGGTCACACACGGGAAATCCAATACCCTAAGTGGCTAGCGAATGTGGTGTTGGTGAAGAAGACCAATGGAAAGTGGCGGATGTGTGTGGACTTCACCGACCTCAATAAGGCATGTCCAAAGGATTCTTATCCTTTGCCGAGTATTGATGCGCTGGTAGATAACGCCTCGGGGTGCAAGCTGCTCAGCTTCTTGGATGCTTTTTCCGGTTATAACTAGATCAAGATGCACCCAATGGACGAGAGCGAGACAACGTTTATTATCGAGCTGTCCTGCTACTGCTATACAGTCATGACATTTGGACTGAAGAATGTGGGTGCTACCTACCTAAGGTTGATGGACAAGGTCCTTGCACCCATGATAGGACGCAATGTGCATGCCTACGTAGATGATATGGTGGTACCATCCCAGGTGAGAGATCAGCACGTCACTAATTTGGAGGAGTTGTTCACTACTATAGCTAAATACGGGTTGAAGCTTAACCCAGAGAAGTGTGTCTTTGGGGTGGAAGCCGACAAGTTCCTCGGTTTCTTGCTCACAGAACGAGGAACCGAGGCCAATCCAAACAAGTGTGCAGCGATCTTAGCCATGAGGAGCCTGACATTGGTCAAGGAAGTGCAACAACTGACAGGTCGGATGGCTGCTCTCTCCAGGTTTGTGTCAGCTGGGGGTGATAAGGGCCACCTTTATTTTCAATGCTTGAGGAGGAACAACAGGTTCTTATGGACCGAGGAGTGTGAAGAAGCATTCCTCAAGTTGAAACAATATCTGACCAGCCCGCCAGTGCTGTGCAAACCACAAATCGGCACCCCATTGCGCTTGTACTTCGCAATCACCGAAAGGGCGGTGAGTTCAGTTTTGGTGCAGGAGCAGGACCAGAGCCAAAAACCTATCTACTTTGTTAGCAAGGTGTTGCAAGGGCCCGAGGTGAGATACCAGGCCATAGAAAAGGTGGCATTGGTCATAGTGTTCTCTGGGCGTAGGCTTCGCCATTACTTCCAGAGCTTTACAGTGGTGGTGATGACAGACCTACCCATTAGGAAGGTCTTGTAGAAGCCATATGTAGCAGGGAGGATGGTGCGATGGGCAGTGGAATTGTCCGAATTTGACATACACTACGAGCCCAGAGGCCCGATCAAAGGCCAAGTATACGCCGACTTCATAGCCGAGATGTCCTCAGCAGAAACCCAACAGGATGGACCTGACTTCAGATGGGTGCTCTCGGTAGATGGGTCTTCTAATCAGCAAGGTAGCGGAGCTGGGGTGATCTTGGAGGGACCAAACGGGCTGTTGATTGAGCAAGCCCTACGGTTTGCCTTTAAGGCCAACAATAATCAGGCTGAGTATGAGGCTCTAATTGCTGGAATGCTGTTGGCCAAGGAGAAAGGAGCACAGAGTCTTTTGGCAAAGAGTGACTCTTTGTTGGTTACAGGTTAGGTGGCGGGAGAGTACCAGGCCAAAGATCCTCAAATGGCCTCCTACCTAGAGTATGTCCAGGCATTGAAGAGTTCCTTTGCAGCTTTTGAATTGGTGCATGTGCCCAAGAGATCAGAATGCCCAAGCTGACTTGTTAACAAAACTCGCAAGCTCGGGCAAGGGGGGAAGGCAGAGGACGGTCATCCAAGAGACCCTGAAGGCACCTCGCACCTACACAACTGATAACTTAGTAGGAGTCCACCAGATCATCCAAACAGACGGTAGGAGGAGTCATCGGTCGTTGACCCAGGAAACTTTGAAGAAGCCAAGGGTCAACGCGTATGTGACACTAGAAGAGACGTCGCCATAGATATGCTTGTTGCAGAGTGGGGAAACATGGATGACGCCCTACAAGCGCTACTTGGCTGATGGGATGTTGCCCATGGAGCCAACAGAGGCGAGGAAAGTGAAGAAGAACTCAACTAAGTACACACTCATTGATGGAGAGCTATATAGGCACGGGTTCACACACCCTATTCTGGCGTGTGTGCGTGGTGAGCAATGCGTGCGTATAATGGCAGAGCTCCATGAAGGAATATGTGGGAGTCACATAGGAGGTTGCGCTTTGGCATCAAAAGTCATTCGAGCAAGGTATTACTGGCCGACCATGAGGGAAGACACGAAGTATGCGCAGTAGTGCAAACAGTGTCAGCTACATGCAGATTGGCACAAGGCACCTCCAGAGGAGCTCAGATCTATATACAGCCCTTGGCCATTCCACACCTAGGGAATTGACATCCTGGGGCCCTTTCCTTTGGCTGTGCGGCAGATGAAGTACCTTGTGGTCGCCATAGAATACTTCACGAAGTGGATCGAGGCTGAACCCGTAGCACAAATCACAGCCCACAAGATCCAGCACTTCGTGTGGAAGAATATAGTGTGCCGCTTTGGTGTACCCAAGCGCTTGGTGTTTGATAATGGCACGCAGTTTGCAAGTCAATAGTTGGGAAAGCTATGCACAGAGTTGGAAATCAAGCAGGTGTTCGCATCAGTCGAGCATCCTCAGACTAATGCACAGGTCGAGTCAGCCAACCGAGTCCTACTCAGAGGGCTGAAGAGAAGGCTGGAAAAGGCGAAGGGGACTTGGGCTGAGGAGGTTCCCAGAATTGTATGGGCCTATCATACCACTCCTCAGTCCACCACCAAGGAGACCCCTTTCAGCTTGGTGTACGGTTCAAACACCATGATCCCTATGGAGATCCAGGAGAGCTCACCACATTTCCAGAACTTCGTGGCTGAGGAATCCAACGAAGAAAGGAAGGTGAATTTAGATCTCTTGGATGAAGTTAGGGAAGAGGCAGGAATCAAAGCCGAAGCGTTGAAGAGGAGGGTTGAGCTCAAGCACAGTTCCAAGTTGAGAGCTCGGCAATTCCAGGTTGCCGACCTAGTCATGCAAAAGGCATCTCCCTACCAAATAGAGAACAGGCTATCCCCTAAGGGGACTGGTCCCTTTAGAGTGACAGAGGCCCTGGGGAATGGAACGTATAGGCTTGAGACCCTAGAAGGTGATCCGATTCCTTGTACATGGAATGCGACTCACATGAAGTTTTATTTCAGTTAAAACTATGTAACATTGTACACAGTTTAAGGGACACTCTTTTTTCCCTTTTAAGGATTTTTAATGAGGTCACCCAATAAAATTTTCAGTTAAGATATATTTTTTAATGTATTTGTACAATGCAGATCGAACCTGTCATTTGGGGTTAGAGGTCTCGTAAGTAGCAATGTAGGTTCGTAAGGAACACCTCCTCTTCGAGTGAGAACTCCCAATTTGAACAGAAGGGTTCACCAGTTAAATCCTCCTTCGCCTATGAGTGATGAGAGGTCAAATCGAACCTGTCATTTGGGGTTAGAGGTCTCGTAAGTAGGAAGGTAGGTTCGTAAGGAACACCTCCTCTTCGAGTGAGAACTCCCAATTTGAACAGAAGGGTTCACCAATTAAATCCTCCTTCGCCTATGAGCGATGAGAGGTCAGATCGAACCTGTCATTTGGGATTATAGGTCTTGTAAGTAGGAAGGTAGGTTCGTAAAGAACACCTCCTCTTCGAGTGAAAACTCCCAAATTGAACAGAAAGGTTCACCCAGCAAAACCCTCCTTTGCATATGAGCGATGTGAGGTTAGTCAGAACCTGCCAGTTAAGGTTAGAGGTCTCGTAAGAGGGAAGGTAGGTTTGTTAAGAACACCTCTCCCTTTGAGTGAAAACTCCCAACTTGAATAGAAAGGTTCACCAGGGAAATTGATGGCCTTCACATGTTGAGCTCTCCTTGGATGTTGAAGATGGTGCGGAAGCAATGGTTGAAATGAGCAAGATCCTCCTAGGAGTGATGGTGATCTTGAAGGTGCATGATGTGTATGGGAGTAGGGAGGTTCGGCCAACCCTTGGAAGGTGAAGGAAATGAAGATCAATTCCTAAAAACTAGGAGAAAGCAAAGCTTGGCACAAATTTGGCAGCATAACTTTACTCATATTAATCTTGAAAATCCATGAGGTAGGCCTCCTTATTTATAGATTTAGGAGCCTTGGTAAGCAAGCTTAAAGGGTAGGGATGGAAATACAAAAAGTGGAGGCTACCTAGGGTATTGACTTTAGTCAAACCACATCATCATCATAATATTCTAGAAGATAGGTCAAAAATGCAACATTTGATAGTACACCCCTCCTTCTTTTGCTAAAGGCACCTATTTGCTAGCACACTCCTCCTTCTATTGCTAAGGGCACCTTTTTGATAGCACACCCCTAAGTGAGCAAGTTTTGCTTTCTACACTACACTAATCTACTAAGCTACCCCTAATGGGCCTCCAAGTAGCATGTACAAGGTCTTCTCCCTCCCATCCGTGGCTTGACTCATTTGGGCGTGAATGTGCTTGGCCATGGACCTTGTGAGAGGTCCTAGACGGTCTAGGCTCCTTCCTAGACGCTCCTCATGTAGTTCCCCCTTGTCTTGTGCTAGACGCTCTCCATGTGGTTCTAGACAGTCTAGTCTTGGCCCTTGGCTCTCATGGTGGGGTGAGCTTGGCCTCTCTCCATCACAAATCCTCCTTCGCGTACGAGCGATCAGAGGCCAGCTCGAACCTTTCATTCGGGTTAGAAGTCTTTACAGTTGGAAGGTAGGTTCGTATAGAACACCTTCTCCTCGAGTGAGAACTCCCAATTCGAACAGAAGGTTCACCAGTGAAGTCCACCCTCACCTAAGGGCGATGAGTGATCAGTTGAAACTCGTTAGCTTCCTCCATTGCCTCGAGCAAGGAGGGGTCAGGTGCATACAGATCGGCGCTGGAATCCTCACAGGGGTAAAGAGATATGGGTGATGATGAGATAGGTGAGGTACTTTTCGACAGAGAAGTTCCTATGAAGTCTTGTCCACGGTATGATCTCCTATCCTAATGAAAAGCAAAGCTCATAACCACTTAGCAGAGTTAAGCGTGCTACCTACGAATTGATTCTATGCTGAAGAGAGAGCTTAATCAAGTATGCCAAAGCAGCCAGACAACAATAGAAATACCAATACAAGTAAATTGATGCATAAAGTCAAACAAGTATGTAAGTCAAGTAAATGTGTTAATTGGATTGGAAGAATAATTACACAAGATAGTTACAAAAAGTCCAGCTACAGATAAAGCTATCCAAGAGACCTATTTAGGCACTATTTGCCCGTCGACTACATGCATGGACATGGAGAAGGGCGAGAGGTCCATCTCAGGATGCGCGCAAGCAACCTGAGCAAGGGCATCGCAAAACCCCTCCCCGTAGGCATCAGCGGCGTCTTCAGTTAGTTCTGCCTCGGTCTTCTTGAACAGCTCGACTTGTTGAGCAAGCTCTTCCTCGACCTTGCCCAGCTGAACTTCTTGATTAGTAGCCCTTTCCTCCAGCTTGGTCATCTTAGCTTGGGCCCCTTCCAACTGCTCTTCCAGGTCGATGACTTTGTTGTGGAGGGGGAGAATTTAGGCTTCAAGCTGGAGGCCTCCTGCCCCTTAGAGAAGAGGATCTTCTTGGTCTCCTTCTCTGATTGGCGCAGACTGCCCAGCTCCTGGTTCAGAGCAGTCTCACGCTTGGTAGCCAGTTGAACTTGGAGCTCCAAGTCTTTCTTTTGCTCCAGCTCTTTCTCCAATTT
This sequence comes from Phaseolus lunatus, assembly GCA_013389735.1. Classification (NCBI taxonomy): domain Eukaryota; kingdom Viridiplantae; phylum Streptophyta; class Magnoliopsida; order Fabales; family Fabaceae; genus Phaseolus; species Phaseolus lunatus. The sequence goes on from CM023858.1 coordinate 22,443,083, forward strand.
GTAACTCTGCCTCGGCGTTCCCTTTGACCAGCAAGACGTTGGAGACGGCAAGGAACTCACCTAGGCCATGACTGATGAGGTCCCTTAGTGAGTCCCTGTCTAGGGCCTCCATCGCTTCTTGGCCAGGCATCTGAGCGAGGGTCCGTTGGAAGAGAGGAGGGAGTTCAAGGGCAGGAAGTGCTTGGCTGGTTGGAGGGGCACTCTCTCCTCCACCCTCAAGCGCCAGGAGTGGATCGGGGGGAGATGAGGCACTAGGAGGGTGCTCCCTGAAAGATGGAGGTTGCCCCTCTGTTGCAGAAGAGGTCACCGCAACAACTTCCACCCTATTCCTCTTGAAGACAAGGCCTGAGCTTGTGTCCTCATCTTTAGAGATCACTACTGCAGCTGCCCTCTTTAACTTATCAGGAGTGGGGCCTGGGGCAGCCGCGGCAGGTGAGGAAGGGCCAGGAGGGCATGAGCCGCCTATTGTGCGGCGATCTAGCAAGGCGACTAGCCTCTACTTCTTCTTAGCGTCTAATACCATACCTGCGATGAACAACAAGTAAAGAGTGAGGAGTGGCATGTAGAAAACACAAGTGTTGACAGATACAAGATGAAGGCAATTATACCGATATAGACGCTGAGGGTTTCAGCATCATATTCGTGCCTGATTAGCTGGGTGGTGTCGAACACCACTGTAAGGACCTTGAAAAATTAAGTTGGAATAAAAAGGATTATTTTAAATAAATTCTAAGTATGTTTTTATTTAAGTTAAAAAGGAAGGAAAGTGCAGTCTAGAAAACTATAAGAGTTCTTTGTTAATACATGATCGCCGGTCGCCTAGACTACACATCGTCGCCAGGGCGCGAGGCATGCAGGCGTCGCCAGGGCACGATGCATGCGGGCATCATCATGGGGAGACATCGGTCGTTCGCCAGGGAGAGGTCATCGGTGGATAGTCTTCGCGCGAGAGGTCATCGGTGGATTGTCTTCGCGCGAGAGGTCATCGGTGGATAGCCTTCGCGCGAGAGGTCATCGGTGGATGGACTTCGCGCGAGAGGTCATCGGTGGATTGTCTTCGCGCGAGAGGTCATCGGTGGATAGACTTCGCGCAAGTGGTCATCGGTGAAAGGTCATCGCGCGACGTCGAGTTACACACAGAGAAGGTAGGACCCAGACTTCCAGCATGGAACGTCCTGCACGCGCGCCACGTAGACAAAAAGGGTGGTTCAGAATAGTGACCTCAGAGTGTTAGCCTGCACAGAGGCACGCTCAGTAGTACTGTTCAGGGAGTGGTTGGCCTGCGCAAGAGACAACTGTAGTCGTAATGTTCAGGGAAACGTACACTCAGACTTCTCTGCAGAGTGGGGGTGGCAGCTGCTTTTGGTGGATAAGTTGGTTTAAGATGCAGAGACCCACTGTTGAGAGAAAAAAGACGTTGCAGCATTCAAAGAGAGAAAGAGTGAGTTACCTCCCTTCTCCTCCAGATATCTCCTTCGCGCTGCGATTCTAGCACCTTCACACGAGAGTACGACGAGCGACAGTCACCATTAGAGCACCTGGGCAGTTCTCTGCAAGTCCTTCAACCAGACGCAAAAACAGAGCCAAGGCGTTCTTCAAGCTTCGTTGGGTTTCGGAACTCTAGGTGTTTGCGCAAGTCCAGGTAAGGGAAGCTAGACTTCATTTTCAATACAAGCCATAGTTTAGCTATTTCTGAAGTGAGGGCGACGTGGTCGCCGGTTTTCGTTTTCATCTTTGTAAAATGCTCTGTGCTATGTGTTTGGGCGACATGGTCGCCGGTTTTAAATGCAGACTCGAAATACCCTGTTTTTGAACTAGATCGCCGGTTTTGGCGTTGTTTGCGAACTCTCTGTTTTTGGTGTTGCTTTGAAAACTGTTAGAGATTCAAATGACATATTCGAAAACATGAACCTTTGAAATGACTATTGCGGTGATTGAATCATCTAGTTGAGAGTGGTATGATGTGTTGAATGTTGTGAATGTGGGATCGAGGCATAGTATTTTCAGGAAAGAAAATACCGTGTAAGATCGTGTAGGATGTGCATTGACCGGTGATTCGTCATGATATCCTGACTCTCCTGAGATAATGAATTCATATAGATGAAGTTATTCAGGCGTTGAGAGTCGAAGGAGGTTCATACGTATGGGTGAGTTGTTTGAAAGAGAACGAGCTCGACCTGTGGTGTGGATTAACCCTGTCATGCTTGGATGGTGATGATATTGAGATTCATTCTACGCTTGTGAATGTGTGTGATTTCACGGCGACCCTGTGAATGTGTGTGATTTCACAGTGGGCAGTATGACAGGTGCAGATCTATGAGTCTAGTCAATGCACGAGTCTTCCGGAAGTAGTGTCAAGTGTCTTGTGTGCTGGGTCAGTGGTAGTCTGACGTGTGGAATGAGGAACTTGGAATTTATAGACACTTGATGCTGTTTGTGAAATAGAACGACTCTGGGAAATATTGTGAAATGTGTGGTTTCTGGGCGATCAGGTGGAGGGTATGAGCAACTCTAAGTTTTACATGGATATCTTGAAAAATGTTTTTACCTTGATTTTAATGTTCTTATTTAAACTCTCTTTAAAATATCTAGCTTACCCTGCGTGTTTTGGTCCTGTGGCTGTTCTCTTAAAACTGTGATGATCGTGTAATTGTTACACGGGAGCAGATGATCTTCCAGGATGTAGAGCTCCTTAGTGAGTGGTCGCCGAGGAAGAGATCGCCGGTTTTCTACCTCTTGGTGGTGATCGCCGGATTTATGTCCTGCTGCAGATCGCCTGTTTTGGGCCTTCTGTTACCAGATCGCCGGTTCATGTATGGAGATCGCCGGTCTTGTTGTATTTGGTTGAATTTCGTTTTAAATTTTGAAAACATTTGACCTGGTTATGTATTTAACTCCCTAAGAGGAGCAACTTCATTTCTTATATATATAATATCATGTACTCTTCAATATTATTTGTTTACCTTTATTTTCATTATACATGTATGTATGGTTTTATTTTGCGGGATGTTACATTAATGGTATCAGAGCAGTTCTTCCTTAGGATGACCTGAGGGCTGTGGATCCATTGTGTTTCTTCTGCTCATAAAATCTATTTGAGTTTTAAATAACAACTATAGTGAAAGGTTTTCAAAACGTTTTTGGTATTGAAATTTTGTGTGTGCTTTAGTGAATGTATGCTCTAATTGAAAATCTTGGTATTAAGAATGAGAAGATCCTGATAAAGTAATGAGGGTGCACACTCATAACTAGATCGAGATGATTCTTAATCTTAATTCCAAAGGTTTGATGTTTAGCCTACATTGAATTCTGGTGTGATTTATTTAGTGATCTTGTAATTGACTGAGAGTGGTTGATTGGATTAATGACTGCATACCAGTAGTTGTTCTGGTGTTATGCTTGATGTTATAAGCATTATGATCCTGTTGATGAACTCAAATTCTAAATGACTTTGAGATGTTGACCTTTGTAAGGTCTAGATGTTACCTCCTGAATGAATCGATTTCTTATCGATCTCATTCTTATAGTTGTGGGGGGGGGGGGGGAGGGGATATAGAAACCAATAGTTTCCTAATCTTCTACAGAGAAGAATGGCTCCTAGACAGCCTACCCCTCCCAAACCTTCTGCTGTAATGGGCCAGATCGCCAGGGCCATTGGGATGATGGCGAGTACCATCCAGCAACAGAGTACGGCGATGTCTCAGAATCACCAAGCTACGCTGCAGTATGAGGAGACCGCCAGATCGGCTGCAACCCCAACGTCGGTCAGCCTCAGGAGCAGATGGGACTGACCGAGTTCATGAGGCGCAACCCACCCAAGTTCAGTGGGAATGCTACCCCTGATCAAGCAGATCAGTGGGTCAGAGAGTTGGAGAAAATCTTTAGGGCGACCTCCTGCCCTGAAGAGAAGAAATTGTTGTTCGCCACTTATCTGCTATCAGGAGAAGCTGAGTTCTGGTGGATGGGAGCTCATCAGATGATGAAGGCCCGAGGGGATGTATTGGATTGGGAGAGCTTCAGGGTGAAGTTCTTGGAGAAATACTTCCCTGACTGCGCCAAGTTTGCGAGGGAAGCTGAGTTCCTGAAGTTGGAGCAGGAGGATATGTCAGTGAACGCCTATGCTGCTCGTTTTGAGTACCTCGCCCGGTTCTATACCCAGGCGACCTCCGAGGCCTGGAGGTGTAGGGAGTTTGAAGAGGAACTGAAGCATGAGCTGAAGAAGACCATATCCACGATGTGCATAAGAGAATTTCACACCTTAGTGGGGAAGGCGATGATGGTGGAGGCACGGGAGAAGAGTGACTCTCGGGTGATCAGGTCACACCCAGGGGGTTCTTTCAGTGGGAAGGCCAAGGTGCAGCACCCACAAAACAAACCTTATGCGGGACCTCCACCACATCGGGCAGGGGCAGTTTCGCCCCAGTTCCAGCAGCAACAAAGATGGAAACCTAGATGCCAAAAGATGGGGCACATATCTAGAGATTATCCTAGCAGAAATAGGATGACTCAATCCAGTGGTTCCCAACAGATGAGGAATGAAGGCAGCAAACCTCAGGCAGCAGGGAGAATGGTTGCCATGACAGGAGCAGAGGTGCCTCAGTCAGGTAACTTGGTGGAAGGTGCTTCGTGATACTCGCTCGGTCGGAGGTGGAGAATAAAGGGGACGTAAACAGAATACACGTGGTGAAAGACTTCACGGATGTATTCCCAGAAGAAGTACCTGGGTTACCCCCTAAGAGAGAAGTGGAATTCTCTATTGACTTGGTGCCTGGAGCTGGACCAGTGTCAATGGCACCTTACAGGATGGCACCAGCCGAGTTAGTGGAGTTAAAGAAGCAAGTGGAAGAGTTGCTGGAGAAGCAATTCATCAGACCCAGTGTATCTCCATGGGGAGCTCCAGTGCTCCTAGTCAAGAAGAAGGATGGAGGGTCTCGGCTGTGTATAGATTACAGGCAGTTGAACAAGTTGACCATCAAGAACAAGTACCCCCTGCCTAGGATTGATGATTTGATGGACCAAATTCATGGGGTCTCGGTGTTCTCCAAGATTGATCTAAGATCGGGGTACCACCAAATTTTGGTAAAAGCTGAGGATGTTCAAAAGACAGCTTTTAGGTCTCGGTATGGGCACTATGAGTATGTAGTGATGCCGTTTGGAGTCACCAATGCTCCAGCCCTGTTCATGGACTACATGAATAGGATTTTTCGCCCTTTCTTGGATAAGTTTGTGGTGGTCTTCATAGACGACATCCTCATTTATTCAAGGATCGAGGAAGAGCATGAGGAACACCTGAGGACAGTATGGGAGATCCTGAGGGAGAAGCAACTCTATGCCAAGTTCTCTAAGTGTGAGTTCTGGCTGAGGGAAGTCAACTTCTTAGGACACGTGATATCTGCCCAGGGGATCTCGGTGGATCCAGCCAAGGTAGAGGCAGTGCTGCAGTGGGAACGTCCTAAGACAGTCACCGAGATAAGGAGCTTTGTGGGGTTGGCGGGCTACTATCGGAGGTTTATTGAGGATTTTTCCAAGGTAGTGGCTCCTTTAACACAACTGACCCGCAAGGATCAACCTTTTGCTTGGACCGACCGATGTGAGCAGAGCTTCATGGAACTAAAGGAGAGGTTGACCAGTGCTCCAGTGCTGGTGATCCCCGAGGTAGGAAGACCTTTTGATGTCTTCTGTGACGCTTCACATCAAGGCTTGGGATGTGTTTTAATGCAAGAGAAGAGAGTGGTTGCATATGCTTCAAGGCAACTCAAGGTTCATGAGAGAAACTACCCTACGCATGACTTGGAGTTGGCGGCTGTGGTATTTGCCTTGAAAATCTGGAGGCACTATTTATATGGAGCTCGGTTCCAAGTGTTCAGTGACCATAAGAGCCTGAAATACCTGTTCGATCAGAAGGAACTAAACATGAGACAAAGAAGGTGGATGGAGTTCCTAAAGGACTACGATTTTCAACTCAGGTATCACCCAGGGAAGGCCAATGTAGTGGCAGATGCCTTGAGTAGGAAGTCTATACAAGTCGCCACCATGATGATGGAAGAGCAGAAACTGATCGAGCAGTTCAGAGACTTAAACCTTGGAGTAGAATTTCACGTGAATCACATTAGTTGTAGTAAGCTGACTATAACTAATGACTTCCTTGGGATGTTAAGGGATAAGCAGTTGGAGGACCCTAGTCTAAAGCGTATTGTGGAGTCACTAGGGACAGATCAGGCGAGAGACTTTGTGATGGGCGATGATGGGATCTTGAGATTTAATGGCAGAATTTGCATCCCTGCAAATAAAGAGTTGAAGAAGATGATCCTAGAAGAAGGTCATATGAGTCGCCTTAACCTTCATCCAGGCATGAACAAGATGTACCATGACTTGAAGGAGTCATTTTGGTGGTCGGGCATGAAGAGAGACATCGCCCAGTATGTTGCAACCTGCTTAACGTGTCAGAAGGCAAAGGTAGAACACCAAAGACCTGGCGGGTTGTTGCAGCAACTGGATATCCCTGAATGGAAATGGGACAGCATCGCCATGGATTTTGTCACCCATTTACCCAGATCGGTAAAGGGTCATGATGCAATCTGGGTTATCATTGATAGGCTGACGAAGAGTGCCCACTTCCTTCCAGTGAATATGAAGATGCCTATGGCCAAGCTGGCACAGTTATACATCCAAGGAATAGTGAGGTTGCATGGAGTGCCTTCCAGCATCGTTTCAGATAGAGATCCCAGGTTCACTTCACGGTTTTGGCAGACCTTACAAGAGTGCTTGGGAACTAAGTTGAGGATGAGCTCTGCATACCATCCCCAAACAGATGGTCAGTCAGAGAGAACGATACAATCCTTGGAAGATCTGCTGAGGACGTGCGTCTTGGATCAATTGGGAAGTTGGGACGAGGTGTTGCCACTAGTGGAGTTTACCTATAATAATAGCTACCACGCCAGTATTGGGATGGCACCTTATGAAGCCCTTTATGGGAGGAAATGCAGAAACCCCTTATGTTGGTACCAGGAGGGCGAGGCAGTCTTGGTTGGGCCAGAGTTGATTCAGCAGACGACCGAGAAAGTGCAACAGATACAAAGCAGGATGAAAGCTTCTCAAAGTAGGCAGAAGTCCTATGCAGATCAGAGGAGAAAGCCTTTGGAGTTTGCTGCTGGAGACCACGTGTTCATGAAAGTTACACCAACCAAGGGTGTAGGACGGGCGATCAGGTCAAAGAAGTTGTCTCCTAAATTCGTGGGACCATATCAGATCTTGAGAAGGATTGGTCCAGTGGCTTATGAGATCGCCCTACCTCCCCATCTGGCGAATCTGCACAATGTCTTTCACGTGTCACAGCTGAGGAAGTACATGGCAGACCCTAGTCATGTGCTGGATGTAGACGATGTGCAGATCAGGGATGACTTGTCCTTTGAAACAAAACCAGTCAGGATTGACGATCGGCAAAGTAAACAGCTCAGAGGCAAGATCATCGACATGGTGAAAGTGGTGTGGGATGAGAGATCGGGGGATTCAACTTGGGAGTTAGAAGAACCCATGAGGGAGGCTTATCCATACCTCTTTTCCTTGTAATTCAATTTTCGAGGACGAAAATTTTTCTTGATGGGGAGAATGTAAGGACCTTGAAAAATTAAGTTGGAATAAAAAGGATTATTTTAAATAAATTCTAAGTATGTTTTCATTTAAGTTAAAAAGGAAGGAAAATGCAGTCTAGAAAACTATAAGAGTTCTTTGTTAATACATGATCGCCGGTCGCCTAGACTACACGTCGTCGCCAGGGCGCGAGGCATGCAGGCGTCGCCAGGGCACGATGCATGCGGGCATCATCATGGGGAGACATCGGTCGTTCGCCAGGGAGAGGTCATCGGTGGATAGTCTTCGCGCGAGAGGTCATCGGTGGATGGACTTCGCGCGAGAGGTCATCGGTGGATTGTCTTCGCGCGAGAGGTCATCGGTGGATAGACTTCGCGCAAGTGGTCATCGGTGAAAGGTCATCGCGCGACGTCGAGTTACACACAGAGAAGGTAGGACCCAGACTTCCAGCATGGAACGTCCTGCACGCGCGCCACGTAGACAAAAAGGGTGGTTCAGAATAGTGACCTCAGAGTGTTAGCCTGCACAGAGGCACGCTCAGTAGTACTGTTCAGGGAGTGGTTGGCCTGCGCAAGAGACAACTGTAGTCGTACTGTTCAGGGAAACGTACACTCAGACTTCTCTGCAGAGTGGGGGTGGCAGCTGCTTTTGGTGGATAAGTTGGTTTAAGATGCAGAGACCCACTGCTGAGAGAAAAAAGACGTTGCAGCATTCAAAGAGAGAAAGAGTGAGTTACCTCCCTTCTCCTCCAGATATCTCCTTCGCGCTGCGATTCTAGCACCTTCACACGAGAGTACGACGAGCGACAGTCACCATTAGAGCACCTGGGCAGTTCTCTGCAAGTCCTTCAACCAGACGCAAAAACAGAGCCAAGGCGTTCTTCAAGCTTCGTTGGGTTTCGGAACTCTAGGTGTTTGCGCAAGTCCAGGTAAGGGAAGCTAGACTTCATTTTCAATACAAGCCATAGTTTAGCTATTTCTGAAGTGAGGGCGACGTGGTCGCCGGTTTTCGTTTTCATCTTTGTAAAATGCTCTGTGCTATGTGTTTGGGCGACATGGTCGCCGGTTTTAAATGCAGACTCGAAATACCCTGTTTTTGAACTAGATCGCCGGTTTTGGCGTTGTTTGCGAACTCTCTGTTTTTGGTGTTGCTTTGAAAACTGTTAGAGATTCAAATGACATATTCGAAAACATGAACCTTTGAAATGACTATTGCGGTGATTGAATCATCTAGTTGAGAGTGGTATGATGTGTTGAATGTTGTGAATGTGGGATCGAGGCATAGTATTTTCAGGAAAGAAAATACCGTGTAAGATCGTGTAGGATGTGCATTGACCGGTGATTCATCATGATATCCTGACTCTCCTGAGATAATGAATTCATATAGATGAAGTTATTCAGGCGTTGAGAGTCGAAGGAGGTTCATACGTATGGGTGAGTTGTTTGAAAGAGAACGAGCTCGACCTGTGGTGTGGATTAACCCTGTCATGCTTGGATGGTGATGATATTGAGATTCATTCTACGCTTGTGAATGTGTGTGATTTCACGGCGACCCTGTGAATGTGTGTGATTTCACAGTGGGCAGTATGACAGGTGCAGATCTATGAGTCTAGTCAATGCACGAGTCTTCCGGAAGTAGTGTCAAGTGTCTTGTGTGCTGGGTCAGTGGTAGTCTGACGTGTGGAATGAGGAACTTGAAATTTATAGACACTTGATGCTGTTTGTGAAATAGAACGACTCTGGGAAATATTGTGAAATGTGTGGTTTCTGGGCGATCAGGTGGAGGGTATGAGCAACTCTAAGTTTTACATGGATATCTTGAAAAATGTTTTTACCTTGATTTTAATGTTCTTATTTAAACTCTCTTTAAAATATCTAGCTTACCCTGCGTGTTTTGGTCCTGTGGCTGTTCTCTTAAAACTGTGATGATCGTGTAATTGTTACACGGGAGCAGATGATATTCCAGGATGTAGAGCTCCTTAGTGAGTGGTCGCCGAGGAAGAGATCGCCGGTTTTCTACCTCTTGGTGGTGATCGCCGGATTTATGTCCTGCTGCAGATCGCCTGTTTTGGGCCTTCTGTTACCAGATCGCCGGTTCATGTATGGAGATCGCCGGTCTTGTTGTATTTGGTTGAATTTCGTTTTAAATTTTGAAAACATTTGACCTGGTTATGTATTTAACTCCCTAAGAGGAGCAACTTCATTTCTTATATATATAATATCATGTACTCTTCAATATTATTTGTTTACCTTTATTTTCATTATACATGTATGTATGGTTTTATTTTGCGGGATGTTACAACCACACCCCAACTGGAGATGAGTTGACACATATCACGATCAAAGGGCGTCAGCTCCTCAAGTCCGCGGGGCTTCTTGAACTTCAACTTCTCCATCCAGTATAATGGGAATCCGTCGAGCATGGTGGAGTCGTATGAGCTGCAGCAGACTCGAAAGAAATTCCCCTTGAAACCCTTGTAAGACTGCATGAAAAGGGTTAGCAGAACCCTCCCCGCCACTCCGTTGAGGCTTACCCAAAGCCTCTTCCCAGGGCTCTTCGCCTTGAAGAAGTATAAGAATACATCCATCGAGGGAGTGAACCCTAGGTTGTTGCAGAGAATTGAGAATGCCCTGATGAAGGCCCAGCTGTTGGGGTGCAACTGGGCAGGCGCCACATTCAGTTCAGTGAGCAAAGCCCTCTCGAACCCGGTGAAGGAAAGACGGACTTTGACTCGTTTAAAGACGGTGGCGTAGAAGAAAAAGAAGGGCTCCCCGTCGTTGCAGCGGTCGTCAGAACAGACAGGTTTGCCCGCAGTGTAGGGTCGAACCGAAATATACGCATCACTCTCCCTGCCAAAGACGCGCCCCTTGATCTCGTTCTCGTCGTCCCTGTGTTTTCTTAGGTCCTCACAGGTTGTGAGCTTAGAGGTTTCGGCAAGGAGATCCTCTGAGGCCCAGGAGTAGAGGGCCCTGTAGTCAACGGCTGGAGGAGGGTTGGAGGTGGTTTTGGTTCTGGCCATCTCGAATCTAAAACAAATGAGAGGCAGGAAGAAGGGAAAATGGGTTTAGGAGAAAGTGATGGCGAAAACAATGGCGAACAAAGACTCACAAAAGAAGAGTGAAAGCGAGAAAGAAGAACAGAAACCCTAAATGCATGAACAGACTCAAAGCAGTTATGGTATGTTAAGAGAAATAGAATCATAAAGCGAAGACAGAAAGGGAGAATAAAAATCATACCTTTGTGTAAGCGAAGATGAAAGGTCACGAGCGAGAAAGGTTGAAGTAGAACAGAAGCGTACGAGAGAAGTTAGGAAGTATAGAGGCTCAAGTGAAAAGTGATAAAACAGTGTAGAGGCACGAGTTTTTGAAAGGGTTTAATGTAGGCAAGGAAGCGCAAACGTTAGGAAATCCTAATCGTTGATCTGGATACGTGCCGCAGATTAAGAGGGGGTTGGTGAGATGTCCCTTCAGTGCGCTGTTCATGTCCTTTCGCTCAGTGCCACGTAGGTCGCCCGAGCGGTCGCCTGAGCCAATGACTTAGTTTCTTCACTGAACAAGTTAACAGCTCGAGACTGATGTGTCCTCGTCACTCAGCAGGATGATGTGTCCTCAGTGACAGAGTAGGACGAGGTGACATCGGTCTTGGGTGTTTCAAACAACAGAACTAAAGCATCTGATGTGGGTCCTAAGAGAAGACCAGTTATTAGTAAAATGCCCAGAAGTAAGGAGAGGCCTAAGTCACGAAGTGTCTATGCGTGTGGTAGGGAAAGCACTGTTAGGTGCAGAGTCCTAAGGGGTCGAGTACTCATCAGAACTAGGGTTTCCCAGTGAAGCTCCATGCATGGCACATGAACAGAGAAGGCGCTCACAGGACAGGTGGCCCCAGAGACTAGGTGCACGAGAGGGTATCCAGGTGGTCATCCTGTTAGAGTTTGCACTCTAGTTAAGGAAACTTTATGTGCTAGATTACCCTAAGCTTAGGTGATAGCGGCGCAAGGGTATTCTTGTAAACCCTAAATATGGATAGCAACGCAGAGAAAATCCTAGACTATATAAAGGGTAGTAAAATACTTCACAAAGGTACGCAGTTTCTAAACCTAAACAGAGATACTCAATACACTTGGTGTGCTTGCCCTAGTTTTGACTTGAGCGTCAGAGTGCAAACGGTCTCTAGGGCGCCCCCTTTCTATCTTGCAGGTGCAGGTTGTTTCGAGACAGCAAAACATAATTAAAGGTGAGGAAAGGAGGCGCGTGAGTGTCGTGGAATCAACCGACAGGAGGGTCAACCGACAAGAACATAAAGCAATTCAACAATACAAAACAAGTAATTAAAGCAAAGCAATTATCTAAGCACAATTAAAGATTCACTAACTAAAAAGCTTTAAAACTAGGCGACTCCTTAGCTTTAAAACTAGGCGACTCCTAAGGTAAGGCTTCTAGACACTTAGAGCCATTGAAGACACACTCACCGTCTAATACATAATTATTCCACTAATTAATCAAGGTTGAATGTAATTACAACTCAAAGGAAATACAATAGAACTTGAATTACAAAAGTAAAATTCAGATTTCCTATACTATGCACTCCTTTACTTTTGGTACTCCTTCTTGTTGTGTTCCACACTTTGTATGTTTTTGTATTCTTATTTGCTGCAGGCCTTTGCTTAACCTCTTAAGGTTAATCAATTTAAATCTTCAAAACAGTACCTACTAAGTAGAGATGGACTCACCTCAAAGGTTAATTCCAAACTTAACAAGCACCACTTCAAAATTCTTTCACCAACAATTAGAGGTCAACAAATTTTAAAGCAAAGAACAATTCAATTTAGAAATAGGCCTACATCAAATGGACTAATTGTATGACACAACTTGAAAGAGTATTGAATAAATTTGACAAGCAATCAAATAAGGTGATCAATTAAAGGTGGCACACAAATTGAACCTAAGGAATGACACTAGAATTGATTAAGGAAACCAAAACAGTACTACTAGAATTTTGAGGCACAAAATGCGTGACTTAGAAAATTTATGTTGAACTGGCTATCTGAAATTTGAATTTGAAATTTAAACCACAAGCAGCTCAAGATCTTAGCAAAATTTTGGCGCTGGAATCACACCAAAACACCGCACCAATTAATTGTGATAAAATTTTCAAATATGTTGCCAAATTACCGTCTCTATTCACGCCAAAATGCACACTTTTTTCATTTGATTTATCATTTTTTTTTTGTATTTTGTATTTTGTATTTTGACTTGATTCTTTTTTTTCTTGTTTTTCTAACACATCAATCTATGTAAATCCATAATTTCACAATTTTTCTTCAATGGATTTTAATTTGATAAGCAAAAACAGCCAGCACAGAATTTAAAACAGAATAATCCTAATTTTGGAATTAAAAACAGTTTGAAGAAACTCTCAAAAACACAATGGAATTGATATGTAAGAATTTGTATGGATCTAACACACAAATATGAACTCAAATCTAAAAGAAAAATGCACCAAAGGATCAAGAAATTCAGATTATAACTGGACTCAAATTAAATCAAGAAACCAAATCAATCAAGAAAAGTACTACTGGAATTTGATGACAATTCTTGGAAACACATGACTTGACATAACATGTATAGATTCATAAAATCAAAAGACTCAAGAACCAAAAAGGTTTGCACCGATTGAATCTCAAAGAAAGACTCAAATCCTACAAAAACAAAATAGCAACACAATTCTATATGGAATCCTACATAAAATTTGCAAAATAGAAGCTCAAGAGCCATTTGAACATGATTTCACCGATTGGATTGAACCAAAACAACATCTAACACAAAAACAAAACTCAAAACAGCAAGACAATCAAGAAATTATGGAGAACAACACGGAATTGAAATGATCACGAAAATAAAAACAAAATAAGGCACTTATCTCTTGAAGACCATGGCTCTAGATACCAAATGATGGAAGAGTGCCTTCATGCTTGGAGAAATTGTTGTGAGCGAAAGCAAATGTGGATTGAAAACGGACAAGGTTCTCCTAAGAGGTGTGGTGACCTTGGAGGTGCATGCTAGGTAGGGAATGAGAGTGGTGAGGTCATCTCTCTTTGGTAAGGTGAGAATTGAAGATCAATAGCCTAACCTTAAGAGGTTTTTGGGCAAGAAGTGAAATTGGGTCAAACTTGGCAGCAATTCACTAAGTATATTAATCTTGAAAATACATGAAGCAAACCCTCTTATTTATAGTGTCAGAGGGCTGAAAATTCAAATGAAAGTGGAGGGAAATTCAAATGATATTTCCACCAAAAGTGGCGCCTAAATGAAAGCACATGATATGGATGTGAGTAGCGTTGCAAGCTCACTCCCTCTATGGACTTTCCAACCAGCCTTGGTTAATTTAGTGGTTTTAGAAACCCTAAATTAACCTAGGTTGGTGTTTTAGGTAACAAAATTAATTCTAAGAAAATTACAATTATTTTCCTATTTTAATTTTGACAAGAAAATTAAATTCTACTTCTATACTAAGCTTATGACGTCTTTATCATGTAGAGGAAAGACTTTCTGCCATCAGTATCAGTGTTCCAATCCTCTTGTATTCTTCTTGCCATAGCCCTTGTAGTTGGCCCATATCTTCTATTTGGTGGGCTTAAGCTTGGTCTTGGACTTGAACATGGGTTTGGGCTTAGGCTTGGGCCTCTTCCATCATACTACCTTCAATGTTATAGATCTAACACCTTTTGCAAGTAGTGAAAATGAAGAGACAGAAGCATGTGATTTGAGGACAAATCCTCTTCAAAAGGGAGGCGATGATGGAAAAAGCCCAAGCTCAGACCCAACAACTAGGTCCATGGCAAAGAGGATTCAAGAAAAGTGCACCTCTACTACTGATGGTAGAGAAACTTTTCTCTACATGTTTAAAGACCCCTTAGAAGATCACAAAGAGTAGAGTCCAAGTCATGGGAGCTGAGCATCAATTCATTTTAGTTTATTTGTAATTTCAGTAGAGTAAGGCTCATGTAGCACAATAAGGGGTGTATTTAACAATTTAGCTTGTACCTAAGCTTTTTAGGATAAGGATGTAGCCCTACCTTCTAGAAGCATGCTAGGGGGCTGCATTGACCTTAGTCAATGCCCTAGCCACCCCTCTCTTTAGGGTTTCCTACCATCCTCTCTCTCTCTTGTCCTCCAAGGCACTTGCACCTATAAATAAGGGTGTTTGGCTCATGTTTTGCAAGATCAATTTATGAGTAAATGCTGCCAAAATTATGCTAGCTTCTACTCTCTTGTCTAGATTCTCTAGGTTAGACACTTTAATCTTCACCTTCATCTTTCTCCAAGTGATATGGCCTATTGCCCCTTAACTTCAATTCCAAAGAATGTGTGTTTTTCATTTTCCAGTTTTGATGTCCATTCCTTTCAAACAGAATATAATAATAATTAATTTTTCCAAAGTCATGATACATTTTACATCAAGAACAGCACTATCTCACTAGATATAGTTCGTTAAATAAATTTAAAGTTATTTAAACACCAATTATACTCAATCTCTTTTAGTACTTTCCTCCAATCCTTTTCTTGATCACCTCTATCCTTTTTTTCTACAGAATTCCAAACTGTCATCTATTTTCTTTTCCGGTGCCTCCACTAGCCTCAGGCGACCTACACAAATATGTTATTATGGCAAAAACCATTAAGTCAGATTCCAAGTAAGACTACAAAAATACACAGGACCATTTACATGCCTAAACTAGTACACTTGTCCTTTTCAATCTCACTTCCTCTATTTGTATAGATGAAGCGTTTTACATAATGGTAATATCATTTTATGATCATTTTGTATAGATGAAGCGTTTTTCATAATGGTAATATCATTTTATGAACATTCCAGGAGGTTTCTCACGTTAGGAAAAAACTACGAATACCAGCCAAATGACTGAGTGAAAGAAAAAACGCTAACATAGAACCTAAGAAAACCCTGTTTTAAAAATAAATAGCAAAATGGATTAACCATTTACCTATGTTGGCAAGCGTAGTCATAACCATGAATGCTTAGCTTTGCCTTCGAGCAGAAATTGATCCAGTGTCAATGTTGTCCATTTTATGGATGAATATACGAGGTGGTTTTTCTCTGTCAGTAGCAAAGAGGCAAATAATCAGATTAATAGAATAAAGGCTTGACTCAAATAATATTTTCATGTTTAGCTTCCATTACCAAGGCCTGGGTTTGTTTCTTGTCTAGCTGTGAACGAAGTAATTAAGTCATTTAATATGCAACATGACACTACAGCTATCAAGGCCTTTCTTGGTCTAAGTGTAGTGAGATGAAGGGCTGTTGTAATTTAAAAGGAAAATGAAATGTAATATTTGAAAATGAATAAAAATGTATGTACTAAATGGTCATAGCAAGACTAGCTATATCCCATTAGTAGTAAAACAGCAGGAAGAAAAACCTCTTGATTCATAAACGAAATAAATAAATGATAATCATCCTCATATTTTAGGATATCCTGCACATATAGAAATTTCAACAATCCAAAGCATAAAATGAATTAATGATTCAGGTGATTCAAAGCCAAATCTCACTATATACATCTTAGGCATTTTCTTTCATCCGTTAAAAAAGACTTCTTTTCAATAAATTAATAAATTTTGCAGCTAAAAGCCTTGAAGTCCCTTACTACTACACATTGGCTAATACAATGCGATCAACACTTAATGTAAAATAATATGAAACTCGTTGTCTGACTCCTTTGTCATTATGAAGCATGAAATACTAAATATCAATGTCAATGGTAACATTGGAACAGAACATCGGGTTTCACATTTAATATAGAAGAAATGTGCTAAGGCTCCAAAAAAGACAAAAACTACTCACATTTCACTTGCTTCTTGGTAAGTATAGCTTGATGCTACAGCCAGAAGCTGTCCCGCATAGTTGTATGATAAAGATGCAATACTATTTGAGAACCTCGGCAACTGATATTGAGAAATATGGGTAGTAATTAGTAAAGCAAGGAAACGAATGAACATATTACGATTTACAAATACGAAAAGGATTATAAACAATTGTGAAAATTAATAGGCAATACCTCGACTAGTCTTCTCTTACTTCCAGCATCCCACATGATAACATAACCTTCATTGTCACCAGTGACAAAAGCACCACATACACTGAACAGAACATGATTAATCAAATTTCGAGTTTTGTAATGCATAATGCAACATAAATAAGGTACATACAGTGGACTGAATGCAATGTCATTCACTGATACAAGGTAATGTCGATCCTTTGATTTTGGATGACACCGGAATCTATATCTGCATTTGATAAAGCAAATTGTGAGAAACTGTGGTTGTCAACAACAATCTGTAAACTCGTGTTTACCAACATAAAATATTAGGGTACAAATCAAACAATAAGTAGGTACGCAGTTTAGATATCTGTTATGAAGGTATCTAATTCTAACGAAATTTTGCAAATGGTCAATGGTAGCTGAAATATATAATATGGAAACAAGTTGCAAATGTCAGTTTTATCAGTGTTGCACCAACAGTTACACAGTGAACACTATAACACAAGAAAACTATAACATCCTGTTGGTATAAATTTAGCATAAACACAAATCTCTAATTAAAAGAGAGAATCAAAGTTATAAAAAGGAAAAGCATATAAAATGCTATAATTCATATAGTTATTATGACATCGATCACAACAGTCAATCTATTTCTCACTAGGTTGTGTAGACTACATGGATTAAATGACACCATAATACTTTGAACTAAATCATATCATATGTATATAAACAAATTATTGGCATCCAAATCCATGAATTTACCTGTTGTTTTTCTTGGTCTTCCTATATCTCTAGTAACTGGATTAGCCTCCATCTAATCTACTATAGAGACATCTACAGATCTTGTCCACGCATGCCCAAACCATCTAAAGTGAGATTCTGTATTTTTCTATAACGGGTGTTGCCCCAACTTTTTCTGTAATGCATTCAGTCCTGATTCTATCTCACTTAGTATGTTCCTTACGCAACATTCTCATCTTTGCTACATTGTGTTTATTCTCTTGTTGGCTTTTTACTGCCCCAACATCGAAGGTTTTACAGTTGTACAGTAAAATTGTCCTTTAAGCATCAGTGCTATCCCCCCTCCCCCATTTTATTCATTTTAGTTGAGCTCTATGATTTACATCTCTTTATTTCTCTTTGTCCTCTTGTTAAACTTACATTTCATATATAAGTCTTACTCCTAAGAAAAAGTCATGATCTTTCAAAGCATGCGTCCAAATCTCGAATTTCTCATTTATCCCCTACAACCAAAAGTCCAGAGTTATATTATGAAAAAATCAAGCATAGTAGCACCGGTTCTTAGATTTGCTCGATAAGGACGTCCAAGACAATAAATAAACAGATAAGGGTTCAGAATTAACCCTTGGGACATTCTTGTGGTTATTGCAAAAACTATAGGCACCCCATACTAATTCCCACCTAAGTTGTTACCTCCCCGTAAACGTCCTTTGGCTACTCAACACACGAATATATGCAATACAATTTCCTTTCTTTTCTAAGATTCTTCATAAACATCACTTAACATCTACTCATATACCTTTACAATGTGAATGAAGCGATTCCTCCAATATCTCTCCATTAAGTAAGACAAATGTGTTGTTTCAACACTCAATCATTAACCCAAATTGATATTCAATAGTGTTTCTTGTCTTAATCACTTGTCAATTATTTTGGCCATAATTGGATAGGTATATAAATTTAAAATAATGGTGAAAAAAATGTAAAACATAACTACGATACGAGTATTTTAGTGTCTCTAATTACCTTTTCCCATAATTAAACAAAAAAAAAAGTGAAAAATTGTAAAATATAGCTTGTGAAGTGCCTATACAAGTACTATTTTGAAGTTCTGTGTTTCCTCACATGGAAACCATCAACTCCAACCCAAAATCATATCAAAACAATAATTGACAAATAAAAAATGCGGCTGTTAGACAAAATTAATCATATTTAAATAACTAGTTTCTCATTGTGCAGTAGCTGAAAAGTTAAGGATGGTTTCTACCAGATCAAAATTCCAAACATAGTAAGATTCTATTTACTCTAAAGATCTCTTATTCTCCGTTTTTTCTTATGATTTTGTCATCAATTTTGGTGGAGTCAGTTGAGAAGAGTGATTCTCTCAACTTGTTTTACCATATGTTGAAATTTGGTTATGTTTAGATAACTTGCTCTAAGTCCTAGATATTGGTATAGCATAACTGCTTGGTTTCGGAAACTATTTTGAAGATGAGTTTCTCAAGTAAGGTAAGTTACTTGTATTTTTAACATAATCTTAGGATAGCTGATTTTGATTTAGAAGTAAATTTATAAACTAAATTATGCATGTTAGAATGTAAAGCTAGTTAAACTAAGTTTTGGATTTTGGACTGATAAATGATTGTATGATATTATGTTGGTGTTGGATTGTTGCATTTGATGCTTACATTGATTAAATTGGTCTTAAATACAACTTTAAAAATAGATTTGAGTTGTTGAAAGGTTGGATTTTTGGTGTAAGTTGGAGATTTAGTTTGCAAATTCTTTTAAATTCAATCAGCGCAAGTCTGAGCAGATTGAGGTGCAGATTTTGGGTATCCCATATTCGCTTAAAACCTAAGCTTTTTGGGCTTGAGCAAATGCCTAATCCATTCAACATATATTTCCCTACACCCAAGTAGACTAAAATAGTTGATTTAAGGGTGTTCTCGACCTCAAATCTGCACAATACTTTCCCCTTGCGCTTAAGGGGATTTACATGTAGAGTTTGAAGGTGCTCTCAACCTCCAATCTGCTCAACGATTTTCCCTTGCGCTTAAGCAGATTTACATGTAGAGTTCAGGTGATCTTGGCCTCAAATCCGCTCAGCGAAATGTCCTTGTGCTAAGCATATTTCAGCAGCATTTTTGGGGTGCTCCCTCTTCCAAATCCACTTAGCGAAATTTCCCTGCACTAAGCAGATTTTCCCTCAGCTTAACACCAGCTTCAGGGGCTCAAGCCCTTTTGATATCATTTGTTATTGTTGCTTACCTACCTTTTTGTTTCTTTTATATAGATCCTGAAATTGAATTAAATCTTTTGAAATTTTATCATTTTGTTAATTGTAAGTATTTACAAAAAAAAAAAAAAATTGTAAGTATTTACAACTTTCTAATGTCAATATTTTAATCAATTTCATGCAACATATGTGTTTAAAATAAGTAAATTTAACTTATCAAAATGTAAAGAACATACTACTTATATATTCAATTGATTTGTGAAGTGATTAAATGGTATGTATGATGAAACTTCTATCAAATTAATGTCATACATTTGAGATAAATGTACCAGATGTTGTTTGATGGTACATTAAGTATGAGTATAGAGTGTAGAAACTACGGAAGTTAAGTTATAAACTTAAAACAACTAAACTGTATTAGTCTTTCAGAAAGTGAACAATCAAATATAATGTATCATTAATTTTAAAAAATGCATGTATGAAATGTAAAAATCTCTTAGAGAACTGACTCAATGTCTTCTGAACTGGATGGATAGGAAATCTGCAGTGATACTCGTCCATCTACAGACCCAACTGCAAACCCTGCATGAGCATCTGATTTATTGCCTACAAACAAGTAGTTGGCAATTTTAAATCTCAGATATTTACGGCATCTGGAAAACCAATAACTAAAAATACGATTAAACTTGAAAAATGTTCTTAGTGGATCAAAAAGAAGAGCAGCAATTTTCCTAATTTGACTAAATAAAATAAGACAACATATTTCATACCTTTTGCATTTGGAACTGAACTGACACATCTTATGTGTGTTCCATTGAATGCTTCCTTTGACTGAACTGGTTTGACAAAGTTACGTAAATCATAAACATGCACTGATGCTCCAATGGATACAACAAGATTAAACCCACAGACAGACATGGAGTCAACCACTGCATCCAGACTTCTCAAACACGAAGAAGCCTTCTCCATATGTGTGTCCCATAACAATAATTTCTTGTCAAATCCAGATGTGAGCAACTGACCTGCAATAACCAATACCAAGAATAATATAAACTTTTTTAAAAGACAATACTCATAGCCATAAAAACCTTTTTCTTTTGTTTTCATGTGTGGCAAGGCATGCAAGTGTGAGTAATTTGTACATGTTAGATAGTAGTAGTTATCTCTGACACAATCCTTGTTGTATTGTGTTCATATAACTGAAAAACCCAATGGTCACTTCTCAGGGTGGCTAAGATAGAAACGGAAGGAAGGAAGAGTGAGGATTCCATATTAATAGCTAATACGACCTTTCAATATCATAAAAATAATTAAAAACAGAACCAATCATACATGCTATTAAAAGAAATAAATAGTGGTATCAGTAGCTTAGCTTACAAGTTTCATTGGAATATTCAATACACGTTGCTATATCATCGTGACTACCCACTGTATCGACAAGTCCTGAATGCAAGTTATACCTATAAAGTTTAGCTCAAGATGAGTCAAAGAAATAACATACTTAAAAATTTGTAGAATTCATCATATATCATATCATGTACGAAACTAACGAAATCCAAAGAATGTTGTTTATTTTTGCTTTCCGATTTATTTTCTGTAAATATATTTTTATTAATAATTAATCATTAATGATTAAAAAAATGTCATTGTATCAATATTTTCAATTTTAAAAATCCATTAAGCAATAATAAAAACAACATTTTGGTTACTTAAATGCATAATAAACGATCAATTTGATCCCCAAACTATCACCCTCTCCTGTGTACTCTTTAATGTAAGCAAATTATATAAATAGTCCTTAAAGTATTAGACACAGTCCCTCAAGTACTGAAAATAATCTTCAAATAATCCCTTAAAAAATATTAACATAGGGATTAAATTTGCGGATGCTCATCACTTTAGGAACTACTTGTAAAATTTCATCAGTTTGATGACTATTCAAGAAGCAGTCATCACTTTAGGAACTACTTGTAAAATTTCATCAGTTTGATGACTATTCAAGAAGCAGTGATTTCATATGCATAATAAAACATGTAACTAGTAATGAATAATTTAAAGACGAAGAAATAAAAATGAAGCAACTCAGTTTCTTCTCGAAGTGAGTTTAACCATCTAGTAGTGATTAAAATAGAAGAAAACGAAGTGGAATAAGTTAAAGTTTATTTTATGAAGGAAAATTAAGAAGACCTTCGGACTAATCCATCGGTGGCGGCGGCGAAAGCAACTACGTCGCTCTGGAAGCAGCAGTCGAGAAGAGGAGCTTGCGAAGGAGCTTGGAGTCTGAGTAGCGATGCGTCAACATCGTAGAGGCGAAGACACTGCTTTGAAATCAGATTCAGCCAATGGCGAAAAGGAGAACGAAAAGGGAAAAGGTTAAGATCAAAAAGAAACTTACAGAATCCCAAGAAGATATGAGAAGGTTGTTAGAGTGTGGTGCGAATCGTGTTCGAGAAATTGCGTCCTTTATTCCCTTCTCTAACTCTAACTCCAACCAATCGCCCTTCATTATTTTCGCTAACTTCAAAACTGAACCTCCTTGCTCAGAATTGAATTCTCCCGATCACAAATGCATGTTCAAATTGCAAATTTACTTTTAACTTTTTATTTTTGAGCTTTAAATAAAGAAAATTTATCCTTTCCACCTCACAATTTTTCTCTTACATAAATTATTAATCTTAGAATATTAATGATTATAAAAAATGTTGTAGTAATTAAAAAAAAAGTTTAAAGAAGAAATTAGAATTTTTAATAATATGTGTAGATAGTTATTATTTTTTGAACATTTAATTTTTTATAAAAAAATAGATTTTTTTATTTAAAATTAATATTTTTTAAGAATGGAAATAAAATTTTTTAATGTTATATATATATATATATATATATATATATATATATATATATATATATATATATATTTTACATTTTACATAGACATAGCATAATGTTATGAAATAGATATAGTTTATTTCTCATATTTTACATAAATTATTAATCTTATAATATTAAAGATTATGAAAAATGTTGTAGTGATTAAAAAAACAGAAGAAATTTAGAAAAGAAATTAGAACTTTTAATAATATGTGTAGATAATTCTTATTTTTTAAAAATTTAATTCTTTATAAAAAATAAATTTTTTTATTTAAAATTAATATTTTTACAAAATGGAAATAAAAATTTTAAATGTTATATTTTTTTTCTTTACATTTTAGATAGACATAACATAATATTACAAAATAGATATAGTTTATTTCTCACATTTTATATAAATTATTAATCTTATAATTAAAAAATTATAAAATTTTTTTGTAGTAATTAAAAAACAGAAAAAGTTTAGAGAAAAAATTATAATTTTTAATAATATGCTTTGATAGTTATTATTTTTTGAACATTTAATTCTTTATAAAAAATAAAAAATAGATTTTTGTATTTAAAATTAATATTTTTACATAATGCAAATAGAAATTTTTAATGTTATATATATATATATATATATATATATATATATATATATATATATATATATATATAAACATAAACATAACATAATGTTATGAAATAGATATAGTTTATTTCTCACATTTTATATAAATAATTAATCTTATAATCTTAAAGATTATAAAAAATGTTGTAGTAATTAAAAAAAAAGAAAAAATTTAGAGATGAAATTAGAATTTTTAATAATATGTGTACGTAGTTATTATTTTTTAACATTTGATTTTTTATAAAAAAAAATAGATTTTTTATTTAAAAATAATACTTTTTGAAGATGGAAATAGAAAATTTTAATGTTATATATATATATATATATATATATAAATATATATATATATATATATATATATATATATATATATATATTTTTTACATTTTTCATATACATAGCATAATGTTATGAAATAGATATAGTTTATTTCTCACATTTGACATAAATTATTAATCTTATAAAATTAAAGATTATAAAATATATTGTAAAAAACAGAACAGAAGAAATTAGAATTTTTAATAATATATGTAGATAGTTATTATTTTTGAACATTTAATTCTTTATAAAAAATAGATTTTTTTATTTCAAATTAATATTTTTAAAAAATGAAAATAGAAATTTTTAATGTTATATTTTTTTTTCTTTACATTTTATAAGCCCTATACTTACTTGATCGTCGGAGTGCGACAGACCGTTAAAACGTTTTCTGTCTTAACACGAATAAGAACCCGACAATTAAGGAAGGCGCAGATTCTATCAGAGGCAGACGGACGGAGTGAAAGCTCGCTCGCATCAGGTCAACCGATAAGAACATATATGAACAACAATTTTCTTAAAAACAAATAAATAAAAAAGGAATGCACCACTTTTCACTGTATTGTAAAAAAATAATATTAAACGAGTTTTTTCATTGTGGTTTCAATCATAACTTATGTACATGATAGTTTTTTAAAATTTTATTTATTTTCATAATAGAAAGCCAAAATTGCATCATTTTAATAAATTTACGGTTTTTTCCAAGTTTTGATCATATTCAAAAGGGAATAGAGAAAAAAAAAAAGGAAACATAGAAAAGAAAGGCGAAGGAAACGACGACGTACTGGGGGCGTGATAATAGCAGGGAAATTGAGGATTGCGACTGAGAACATCGAAGTTCCGTTTCTTGGAGCACACTACGAAGCTCTCAACAATGGCGATTTCTGGCGATCTGCGAGTCTCTGCAACTCTTCCTCTCTATCGCTCTCACTCCCACTCACCTCCACTTCGAACCGCTTTCGTCCCTTCCCCCAAGGTTTCATTTTTTCATCTCTACATTTCCCTCTTCTCTTCTCACGAATGCTTCTAACTCTTTATCACAACACGCATGCATTCTCATTGCAATTCCACTCATGCTGAATTCGGCACCTAATTACCTGCAAACCACACCGTTTGAGGGTTCCACAATCCGATTAGGGTTTTTATAAAATTGCGGTGTTTTATAATGTAAAGCATTCAAAATAGAAACAAGGAAATATATAGTTACCGTTTCTAACAGCCTTGAACAAACTGATGTGACCCATTATCTGAGTACATGAATTTTGTTTTTGTGTATGCATTTAGTGTCATTTGACTATTTGGCATGATATGATGGATGGTCTAGTGGCATGCCTGGTAGAAAGTGAAAACCTTACACTATAGTGGTGGTGATTGGCTTAGGTGGTATATGTCTAATTTTTTGTTAAGTATGGGCTTAGGTTCGACTTTTGACCCTGGTCAAGATTAAGATCCTAGACTGTTCAGCATTTTATGTGCTTTTTCAAGTCTGCAAGTATGTGTGATCGGAGCAGGATTGATGGGATTGTTTGCGAAGTTGGTGAACTTTCTTGAGCTTCAAACCTGCAAACATTTGTGTTGGGATCCAATTGCATGGAATGGAACTTGAGTCCCACATTGGAATTATGGGATTGTAGTCTGGGGTTTATAAGACCTCAAGCTCTCCAATCATAATAATGGACTTTTGTGGTTTGGTTCTCTCAAGGCTCTTATCAATTTATAATAAGCTTACGATTTTCTTCAGGTTATGACACTCAGGCCAACGGGTTTCTGTCTTCTCTCCCTCTAGTGTTGGCAGCCAGTCTTGTGGCTTGACCTTCTTGAACCACACAATCTTCCTCTTAATCCCTAAATCCCCCTCAACTCAACCTCATTGAATCACTCTATCTCTCCTCACTCAGACTCTCAACAACTCTGATAGGCTGCAGTATAACTTGGCTGAAGCATTTTTTTTGGTTTTGAAACCCGTGGATTGGGCTTCTTTTGAGTCTTTCATTTGAAATACAACATCTCCTAATTTTTTAATGGCTTTTCTGCGCTTCTTTATGCTCTTGTATGTTTTTACTACTGTCAAACAGAAATAAATAGAAATATTGCAATAACAGTAAATAAATATCAAATTGTTTACATTAATTATAGTAGTATGTTTACGTGTATTAAGTAATTATATTATCATCCTTTTTTATTTTATAATTTATATTTATATTTTTGGTAGGGTCTTAGAATTTGTGTTATGATCACTTCTTTTATGATCTTTCAATCTGTTTCCAAACTTGAGGAAGATATCAATTTTGACAACGTTGAGCCTTGATTATAGAAAAAATAAAAAACTCCACTCCGAGAGCTAGCCATAATGTGCTATGTATGTTCTCTACCTACATAAGATTGTCTCCTGTAGAAGGTACTTGTGGTTCTAAACCAATAATACTATAGGTGTTTTTCATATGATGGAAATCCATGGAAAGTGTTGGATTATATGCTATTTTGTCTCTCTGTGGTTGGTTGAATGCTATAACAGATTTTATTAGGCTAAGTTGACACGATAGCCTGCATTCTAAATGGCCCTCCAGACCAAAGTATTAAAGGAGGACATCATTATTTTTGCATCATTTTTTCAGTTGATTGAAAATATGTATAATATATTGTTGGTAAGTTACTTGTCTTAAACATTATAGAATAGTGTGTGTGTGTGTATGTATGTACATATATTTAGGTTTTTGTGATTTAGTTTAGTGTTAAGTATGATTATAGAGAATGTGGTACTGCATTTATGTTTTCTGAATTTTTCATTGGTGTGGGAAAGGTTCAACAAAATGCTCTTTGATTTTCTATTTGATGAGATGTTTTTATTAAGATTTCAGATGCTTGTGGCATAGCTTCTTGAACTTTGTATGTTGATAAATGCTCACATTTACCTTAACATTATATCAAGATTTTGAAAGCAATTAAAAATTCGTTGTCGATAATTTTTCAATTTTTCTGTCTAATAATAGGTAGACTTTCATCGTTTCTTGAATGGAGCATGTAACATCTCTGAATTCACCCCAAAATGTCCTTGCCTGACAATTGTACGATGCAATATTCGTGGGTATTGCAAGCCAGTTACTGCAATCCTTGGTGGTCCTAAATTTACATCAAATTCAGTTAGTCAAGAAGCTGAAAATTTTCTCCTTGACGCTGTTAAAATGAACTTCTTTGAGCGATTAAATTTGGCTTGGAAGATAATTTTCCCATCGGCAACATCTAGAAAAAACTCTAATGCTAGGATTGCTAAGCAACGCTTGAAGATGATTTTGTTCTCTGATCGGTGTGCAGTAAGTGATGAGGCAAAGCGAAAAATTGTCAGCAATGTTGTGCGTGCTCTATCTGACTTTGTGGAAATAGAATCACAGGATAAAGTTCAGCTTAGTGTCTCTGCTGACACAGATCTTGGAACTATTTACTCTGTCACTGTGCCTGTACGGCGAGTTAAGCCAGAATATCAAGATATGGATGAATTTGGGACAATAACAAATGTTGAGTATAAGGACACTGGAGAGAGTTCGGGATCTGTTGATGTTAGATTTGATTTCTATGTTCCGGACGAAACGACTGGATTTTGAGTTGAAAGATCTTGAATCTTGATTTCTGTCAAAAGTAAGTGTTTGAAATGCTTACCAGTGAGAGCAAATCTGGAGTGGTGTATATATTTTAAAATTGAAGCTTATATTAGGGTGATACTAGATTTTGATGCGAAATTTTGTTTTTGTACTATCTATATCAGTTATTTTTGTTCGTTGCATCATTGAACTATGATATGTTGTGATTTCTTACTTAGCATTTTATGATAAGCATTTGTTATTTTTTAGTGTATGAATGGTCATCATTCATGAAGTTTGTTGGTGGTTTTCATTACTGTATTTGGTTTTAGAATGGAGAAGAAATAAGTTGAAAAAAAGATAAATAAGTAAGAAATAACTCTGAATGTTTAATTGTTTAGTAGAGTAAAAATAGAGTGAGCTTTGCTATATTTTTTTTCTTTTCTTCTTTCTCATAGATTAATTATCTAATATTATTTTCCTTTTTCCTCCATTCCTCATCTTCTCTACCAAACAAGGGTAAGGATTGTGCATTCTCCTTACATGATTGTATGTAAAATTATAACTTTGTGGTTTGTAGACATGTCACCTGAATACATTTTGGATGTGTTCTGTAACTTTATGACTTAATTACCTTTTCTCTGTTCTATTTATTTATTTTGTTTAATTTGATTTTTCTATTAATAAAAGTTTCAATCAAATTCTTCAATTTTAGAAATAGAATAATGTGATTATGTTAAGGTTGAATAAACTGACTCAATTTTGAAAAAGTATATGCGATCTTTTATCGAATAAAGTATCATTAGTTTTATAAATTATTACTATGTTAAATATACGTGAATTAAACTTGTGAATATTGTACATTAATGATTCTACTACTACTAATTGAGTGACAAATATTGTATTTCTAAAAATTGAAAATTTTAATTGAACTAATGAGATCAAATAAAATAAAATAATAAAAAGATTTAAAAATCAATTAAGCCTAAATTTATTTTCAATCTTATGCATAAGACTTAAATTCACTTTTAGTACAATAGTTTTGTAAAGTCTCAAAATCAGACCGATACATTCGTCCTTTGTCCGATTATTTTTAGTGCAAAACCGATAATGTACAAAATTGGTGGTATCAAATAAATGGAACCGGCAGAATTAGTAAAAAATTGATTGAACTGGAAAAAAAAATCACTTTTTAAAACTTTTTTCTTTAAAAAAAGTAAAATATTAACATGTGAGTACTTTCTTTTTTATTCTACATACAGACTTGTTATTATTAATAAATATTGAATTTAAGTATGTAATACATGTATGCTATTCAAATTTTTACATGTATCTTAAATGTTAAAAATTTATTTTTTATTTTGGTTTTCACCATCATAAAATTATGATATTATATTTTTAATATTAATTAAATGTTTTTAATTATGAAAATATTTTGTTTTAACCATTAAACCTTGAACCAATGTTGTGATCAATTCAAAGACTCGCCCAAAATTTAAAATATAAATTTAGTTTAATTTTTAATTTTTTTTTTACTTTTTCAAGATTAAGTAATGATTTTGTAACAAATGGATAACATAGACACACATTTGATCACAAGTATGTTTTGATGAAGGTAGAATCTTAGTTTGATAATGATCATAACCGCCCATTTTCCAGCTAAGGGACTTTGCATGGATTAAAGTTGAATGCAAACCACTTTGAAAATGATTTGTAAATAACAAGTAGAGAATATGTAAGCGAAATAATAAATTTCTTTAGATATAATTAATTTTTTCTTCTTTTTGGAGTTAATATTCAATTTAATACAATGATTTTTTTTTAAAATAATTTGATTTTAGAGTTTTTAAAAATGTTTAATTTGTTAATACAATGATTTTTTTTTTAAAATAATTTGGTTTTAGAGTTTTTAAAAAATGTTTAATTTGGTCCCTTTCGTTAAGTTTTTATCAGTGGTGTTAATTGTTGATGACGTGAAGCACGCACTGACATTGGTTTGCACACACAGACTGAACAAAATTTTAGGGTTTGGACTCAAGGAAATTGGGAAAAGAAGATTGGGGGAGAGGCAGGCGGCAACGGTGACTATGGTGGTGGAGCCAAGCGAGGGGGCGGCGACTAGGAAGCGCAGCCAAGATGTGGTTATGGGCAGCAATAAGGGCTCTCTTTTGGGCAAATGACGAAGGGGAAGCCGCCAACAATATTCTTCATCCAATGCGCCCATTGTTGGATCCCCATCACACCGCTCTCCATTGCTATTCTCATCTTCTATGTCTCCATTGCTGCCACAACTCTTCGCCTCGCCACCATGAATGCCAAGCTTTCCCCTCTTCTATTCTCGTCGTGGAGTGTAGAAGGTGGTTTGATTGTAAGTGTGAATCGCCATCGCCACCTCCCTTAATCTTCTTTCCCTAATTTCGTTCAACCTAAACCCTAAAATATCAAACCCTAATCCCTCATCCTTCCTCGTTGCCGCCTTCGCCTCCCTCTCCCTCAATCTTCTTTCTCCAATTTCATTTAGTCCAAACCCTCAAATTTCATTCAGCCTATGTGTGCAAACAAATGATATTGTGTGTGCCACGTCATCAACAGTTAACGTTTTTGGTGGAAACTTAACGGAAAGGACTAAATTGAACCTTTTTAAAGAATTTTGAGACCAAATTGATTTTTTTTAAAATATTATATTAACTTGAATATTGATCCTAGGGATAAAAAAGTAATTATACCATTTATTTATTCACATATGTAATTCAAAATCCTCTTAAGGAAAAAACACATTTGAAAAAAAAAAGTACATTGTGTAAATTTTGAATAACTTCTTAACTCATGAAGTTTATCTAATACTTGATTTGGATAAGCTCTTTTCTAACACTAGATTAAAAATAAAACTTTTGAGATAATCTTCTCGGTATGTTTATGTTATAGTTTCTATTTTTTTGTCATCATTCCATGTAATCTCGCTACCTCTCAAACTTCATGAATCTAATCTAAATTAGCACATACTTGATGACTTTTTATGGCAAGTGCACCGCATTGTCAAAAGTAATAATTTGTCCCCAAAGACGGTTATTGATCCCATAAGAAATAATTGAATTATCAAGTACAATATTCGCTAAATATAAAACAGAATAATAAAAGTTGGTTTGAAAATTGTTATAATGGCAAGAATTAACAGGAAAACAAATCAAAGTGTAATTGCTTCAATTGGAAAAATAGGGATTGTGTTTCATCTTTCTCACTCATGTGTTAGGAAAGATGGCTTTAAACTAGAGGGGGGGTGAATTGTTTAAAGAGGTTTTTGCAAACTTTTCCAAGCTAGAATGAATATCTTTCAGAAATCAAATGATTAAGCAATTCAGTTTGCCAAAACAACAAGTAAAACAGCACTGCCAGGAAAACAATCGGTTGTTTCTTCGAAACAATCGGTTGTTTATACCAGCAAACAACAAACAAACTGAAATTAAAGAGTTAGGGATAGAGAGATTGTACAAAGATGTTTATACTGGTTCACTCCAACCCAGAGCTACATCCAGTCTTCTCAGAAACCCTGAGGAAATCCACTAAGCAATCAACACTAGATTACTTACACACAACCAAGAAAGTGACCTTGAACACCCTCAAGAAACACACTTTCCTTGGTCAGCACACCACACTAAGAAAGCTGATCTTGATCCCCTCAAGAACACACAGCTCTTCTTAGCAACAGCACAAACGAATGTTCACAGAATTACAAGGATTACACTTGTTACAAAAGCAATCTGAAATCAGTACAAGAGAATCCTATCTCAGCACTTTGATCAACCAAAAACTCTAAGCAATCTCCAACTCTTAGAAAAACTTTTTTCAATTCACTTAGATTCTTAAAAACTCAAATCTGTTTTTCTGTATATATATAAAGAAGATGTTTGTAATCAAATCTTAACAAACTCTTAATTGCTTTAGAAAGATTGGTCAAAGCATTTAATGACTGGAGCGTATGAATTAAAAGCATTTAGAGCTCAGTCAAAGTCAAAACTGTTTTCTGTTATAAAAACATAACAAACAATCGATTGTTTCCTCGAATCAATCGGTTGTTTTGTTACTTAACCAATTTTCACACTTCAAAACAGTTTTCAAAACACCTAAGCTTAAACAATCGGTTGTTTCGATAAAACAATCGGTTGTTTTAACTCAGTTTGAAAAAAAACACTTTTCTTTGTTTGAAAGTTGAGATGCTTGAGCTTTAGATTCAATCAAAGGTTGAGTTACACAACTCAAACTACCCAGATCCTAACTAAACCAGCACAGCAACAGCAAGCACAGCAAAAGCTTCATCATCCTTCAAAGGATTTGGATTCTTCAAAACCTTGAACACCACTTGGTTCAACAATCTCCCCCTATTTGATGAAGACAAATCCCTGATGCTTGATCCCAAATGCTTATGTTGTTCTGATTGAATCTGAAGCAGTTCCTGCAATTGAACTTTTAGCAGACATAGAACTTCTGATATTTTGTTAGAATATATACACACAGTTAAGGCTTAAACAATTAATAGCAGTAAAAACAGCTAAAAGCAGTCTTAAACAAGCATATAAGCAAACAAGCATAAAATCTCCCCCTATTTGTCTTCACAAATAGACAAATATAAGAGATAAAGCCATAAAAAGTTCATACTACATCAGAATTATAAAAGCAACAGCAGAAGGAAAGAAAAGAAAATCAAACTTCAACAGCAGCAAAAACAATCGATTGTTTCGACAATCCAATCGGTTGTTTTTCTTCATTCTTCCTTATCTCCAAACTGAAGATCAAAAATTTGGTTCTGAACAGCTTCAATTTGTTCATCCAGGCTTATGAACCTTGCATCCATGTTGTCAAACCTGGTATCAAACCTCTGGAAATTGCTAACACACAGATCATGGAGGTTTCTTTGATTTTCAGCAAAGCTATCCATCCTATTCATCATGAACCTTTCAAAAGGTGACATTCATTGAATCCTTTCTTCTGGATGTTCAGCAGCCGCACTGGGTCCAGCATCTTGAAACCCTCCTGTTGTATCTTCATGTTCAACATCCATATCTGTAGGTTCTTCTTGAGCAGCACCACTAGAGGAGGCACCATGATCACCATCCTTGCTTACCCATTTTCCACCTATTTTTGTAAATCCCATCTTGCTGAGTGATCCATTGTTCAACTCTTGAGTTGACTTGACCAGCTCAGAAGTCTCATCTTCCAGATTAACTTCAAAATAGTTTAGGAATTTAGATATCAAAATAGCATAGGGATAGTGATAGTCACCCAACCTCATTGCTTTTTGCATGTGCTCTTTGATGATGTGGATCCAATTTAGTTTGATCTTCTTGGTGATGCAGAAGATGTAAACCAGATCTTCTTCAGTCAAAACAGAATGGTTGCTCCCCCTTGGAGTTAGAATCCATGTCACAATGAGAGCTAGCAGCCTCTCATCCAGTTTCAACCCTCCAACTGAGCATGCACTCACTTGAGCTTGAGTGTTTTTCAAACAGCTTCTGTAAAACTGAATTTTGTTGAAATCCTCCACCACACCAAGATTGCCTTTGCTGATTCGCAGTCCAGAAAACTTGAGTCCAGCAACAGCAGCCCAAACCTCATGGGTTATCTCCATTTCCACACCTTTTACATGAGAAACTAGATTGTTTCCCTCAAATTTCAAATTGGTGTAGAAGACCTTCACCAAGTCTGGATATATGTTGCCCTTCATCTCCAGAAACCTTCTGAGATACTGATCTTTGAGAAGTTTCCTCACATTGTCCAGCTTTTGACTTTTCAGCCAATCAAAACTCACAACCTTGGGGTTGTTGATTTTCTTGAGACTTGTCTCATATCTATATTTTTCTATGAGATCTTTATTTCCAGAAAACCATCCTTCCAGCCTTCCTCCAGACCTTACAGCTCTGGTTTTGATTCTTCCAGAAGTGGGAGGAGTTGATTCCATGGCAGCAGAGATGAGAAAACAGAGGGCAGCTCTTCTTTACAGATTTTCTCAAGATATGGTGCAAGAGATGTTGCAATTGGTTGTTCATCTGCACCTGATTTTATAACCATCCGAAAACCAATTTATGATTAATTCCATTCAATGGGTACCTAATTTTCAGAGAGAGAAGGCTGTTCTGCACAAAACATGTCAGAAAAAGAAACTGAAAAACACATGGTCTTTTGACTAGTCATAAAGGCTCTTGAATTTCCAAGATTTTGGAATATATTCCTTTATGAATGTTGTAACCACTTTCTGAGCACGTTCAGCTTTCAATACAGATATTTTGACCAAGATTCTCCCTTTTGAATTTGATCTGCAACGGATAGAAGAAGAATTAAAAAAAAATCAATTTCTTCACAGTGCTGTCAGACTCAAAACAATCGGTTGTTTCGAAGAAACAATCGGTTGTTTTTCTGCAGCAGTTAAAACTTGATTTTAAGAAATTTTAACCAAAAACAGAAGCAGATAACAACAGATAACATTAACCAAAGAGGGATTAATCACAGGAAAGAACTTTAATACTAAAATTGAGGACAGTAAAAGAAAAATCTCATCCTTGTGTTGTTTCTTCAATGAGCCAATTGCTTGTTGATCAAGAAGGCTTCTTTTCATTGAATTGACCTTCTGCAAAGCATTGATTCAGCTTCAATGATTGCCCTTTGTCTTTAACAGTCTAACCAGTTGGCTCAGCTCCTCTTTTTCTATTTATTTTCCTGCACAAACATTAGTTCAAGCAACAAGATTTGGTCCTTTCACAAATGTGGGTCCAATTGGTTTCTTTTTCACACTTGGAACCTCACATCCTTTAGGGATCCATTTCATGTAGCCTCTTGGAACAGAAAACTTTCTTATTTTGCAGAATCTAACCGAATGGCCCTTTTTCATGAAATAAAAGCATGTCACAATCGATTGTTTCGTCTTAACAATCGGTTGTTTTTCTGGTTTTCTTAAAAAACTTTTTGAAAACCTATCTTGCTTGTTCTGTGGATTGAAGCCTAAACCAGCCTTTCCAAAAACACAACTTTGAGATGCCAAGACATTCTCAAAGTTTGATTTCCCTTTTGAAAGCTTGTCCACAGTTTCAACAAGATATTGAACCTTTTTCTCAAGATTTTCACAATTTTCACAAATGAGAGAGAGTATCACACTTACAAGAGGTGTTTTTGAAATGATTTTCCATCTTTTCAAAATCAATTTTTGCTTTTCTCAGATCCTCTTCAAGTGATTTAACTCTCTTTTCAAGCCCATTGTTAAGATCTCTCAATCGATTGTTTGAAAGCACCAATCGATTAGCTTCATCATGAGTTTCTTGAAAAGCTTCAAGCAATTCACAATAATTTTGTTCATTTAAGGAAGCACAAGAACTTACCTCACTTGAACTGCAAGCATCATCATCATCCTCAGCCACTAAACATATGTTGGCTTTTTCATCTTCACTTGATGAGGAACTTGATGAAGACACTTCATTTTCATCCCAAGCTATGTAGGCTCTTTTTGTCTTGCCTTTCTTCTCCTTATAGCTTGTCTTTTTCTCCTTGCTCTTGTTGGGACAATCTGCCTTTATGTGACCTTGCTCACCACAACCAAAACAAGTATAGTTATTTGAATTTAAATCATTGGATTTCTTGTTTCCATACCTATCCTTGTTGTTGTCTTTGTTGCGGTTTCTCTTTAGGAATTTGCTGAATTTTCTTGACAGCAAACTCAGATTTTCCTCATCACTATCATCACTTGAATCTTGTTTTCCCTTGTGTTTGGATGCTTTCAAGGCTATGCTCCTTGTGTGCTTATCTTGATTCTCTTGAACATTGAGTCTATTCATCTCTAGCTCATGTTCCCTAAGCTTTCCAAACAAAGAAGCAACACTTAAGGATGTTAGATCTTTAGATTCAGAGATTGCAGTTACCTTTGGTTGTCATGCTCTATCAAGACATTTCAAGATCTTGATGTTTAGCTCTTCTTTGTCAAAAGTCTTGTCTAGGCTCATAAGGTGATTGATGATATGAGTAAACCTTTTCTGTACTTCAGCAATTGTTTCACCTTTAAGCATTCTGAACATTTCATACTCTTGGATTAGAGCATGCTTTCTAGCTCTTTTAACTTCATTTGTTCCTTCATGAGTGACCTCCAAAGTATCCCACATTTCCTTTGATGATTTACATTGTGATACCCTGAAAAACTCATCAGAATTTAAAGCAGAGGTTATAATATTTTTGGCAATGCAATCAAATTTGGCCTTTTTGCTTTTTGCATCAGTCCATTGAGACCATGGCTTCTCAATGACAGAACCATCTTTTTCAAACTTTGGTATAAAAGGACCATTTTCAATTGCATCCCAAATTCCTTTGTCAAGAGATTCCATGAATATTTTCATTCTAACTTTCCAA
Source organism: Phaseolus lunatus (assembly GCA_013389735.1). Taxonomy (NCBI): domain Eukaryota; kingdom Viridiplantae; phylum Streptophyta; class Magnoliopsida; order Fabales; family Fabaceae; genus Phaseolus; species Phaseolus lunatus. The sequence continues at coordinate 22,478,470 of CM023858.1, forward strand.
AACTGGTAATTCAAACCACAGAACACGGGTGGTCTGTTTATTGAAACACCTTCCCCAAAAGGTAGTCTATCAGCCATTTTAAAAGATTTTAGGATCAACTTGAATGACTTTTAAGAACCAAGCTCTGATACCAATTGTTAGGAAAGATGGCTTTAAACTAGAGGGGGGGTGAATTGTTTAAAGAGGTTTTTGCAAACTTTTCCAAGCTAGAATGAATATCTTTCAGAAATCAAATGATTAAGCAATTCAGTTTTCCAAAACAGCAAGTAAAACAGCACTGCCAGGAAAACAATCGGTTGTTTCTTCGAAACAATCGGTTGTTTATACCAGCAAACAACAAACAAACTGAAATTAAAGAGTTAGGGATAGAGAGATTGTACAAAGATGTTTATACTGGTTCACTCCAACCCAGAGCTACATCCAGTCTTCTCAGAAACCCTGAGGAAATCCACTAAGCAATCAACACTAGATTACTTACACACAACCAAGAAAGTGACCTTGAACACCCTCAAGAAACACACTTTCCTTGGTCAGCACACCACACTAAGAAAGCTGATCTTGATCCCCTCAAGAACACACAGCTCTTCTTAGCAACAGCACAAACGAATGTTCACAGAATTACAAGGATTACACTTGTTACAAAAGCAATCTGAAATCAGTACAAGAGAATCCTATCTCAGCACTTTGATCAACCAAAAACTCTAAGCAATCTCCAACTCTTAGAAAAACTTTTTTCAATTCACTTAGATTCTTAAAAACTCAAATCTGTTTTTCTGTATATATATAAAGAAGATGTTTGTAATCAAATCTTAACAAACTCTTAATTGCTTTTGTAACATCCCGCCAGATGAAACAATCTCATACATGTAATATGAAAATAAGGTAAACCAATAATGTTGAAGAATACAAGATAATCTATATATATAAGTAATGGAGTTGCTCCTCTTAGGGAGATTAGTACATAATCCTTCAAATGTTTTCAAAATTTAAAGAAAGAAAATCAAATACAGCAAGACCGGCGGTCTCCATACATAAAAACGGCGATCTCCAACACAAACCGGCGATCCCAAAACAGAAGACCTCAAAACAGGCGATCTGCTATCAGGACACAAATCCGGCGATCACCCCCGAGAGGTGGAAATAGGCGATCTCTTTCCCCGGCGACCACTCACTAGGGAGCTCTTCTTCCTGGAAGATCATCTGCTCCCGTGTAACAATTACACGATCATCACAGTTTTGAGAACACAACCACAATAACAGATAAAAGGGTAAGCTAGATAATTTAAAAGAAGTTTAAATCATGAACATGAAAATCCAAGTAAACCAAGTTCCAAAATACCCATGTAAAACGTAGAGCTGCTCATAGCATTCAGCTGATCGCCCAAAACCACAAACTTCACCACATTCACTCATAGTCATTCCATTTCACAATACAGCATCAAGTGTCTATCAATATTCAAGTTTCTCATTTCACATGTCAGACTTTCCACTGACTCACCACACAAGACACTTGACACTACTTCCGGATTGACTCGTGCGTTGATTATGTAAGGACCTGGAAAATTAAATTGGAATAAAAGTGGTATATTTAAATAATTTCGGAAGGTGTCATTATCTAAAATACAAAGTTGGTAAATGAAGTTTCGTAGTGGCAAACATCGGACGTCGCCCTTGACCTGGGACATGATCACCTGTCGAGTAGGTTGTACATGATCACCGAAAATGCACGTAGTAGGTGGTCACCATCCTGGATCAACCAGAGTGGGTTTCAACAGCCACGCGTATCAAGGTGTGGGTTAAACCTTAGATGCGCTGTGCATGCGAACTCTATGCTTGAGCGAAAGAGATCACCCTTAGTGTAGCATGCATGGAAGAACGAGGAGAAGTGCTGATCTACTCTTGGAAATATGAAGCCACCGACGTCACCGAGTCATGTGGAGAAGATACCTTAGACGTAACATAGTGGAATGAAGGACCTCAAGGAAGGCGTGGCGATGTGTCATCGAGCATCGCCAGGGCGCAAGGCATGCAGGATCGCCTGGGCGCGAGGGGCATGCGGGCATCATCAGGGGGAGAGGTCATCGGTTGTTAGCCTTCGCGCGAGAGGTCATCGGTTGTTAACCTTCGCGCGAGAGGTCATCGGTTGTTAGCCTTCGCGCGAGAGGTCATCGGTTGTTAACCTTCGCGCGAGAGGTCATCGGTTGTTAGCCTTCGCGCGAGAGGTCATCGGTTGTTATCCTTCGCGCGAGAGGTCATCGGTTGTTAGCCTTCGCGCGAGAGGTCATCGGTTGTTAGCCTTCGCGCGAGAGGTCATCGGTTGTTAGCCTTCGCGCGAGAGGTCATCGGTGGATAGTTTTCGCGCCTGTGGTCATCGGTGAAAAGGTCATCGCGCTACGTTAAGTTATACACAGAGAACGTGGGACCCAGACATCCAGCATGAGACGTTCTGCATGCGCGCCACGTAGACAAAAGAGTGGTTCAGAATAGTGACCTCAGAGTGTTAGCCTGCGCAGAGGCACGCTTAGGTGTACTGTTCAGCGAAGCGTACACGCAAACTCCCTGCAGAGTGGGTGGTGGCAGCGGTTTTTGTGGAGAAGTCAGCTTAAGATGCAAAAACCCATTTCTGAGGGAGAAGGAAAGAAACGTTGCTGTGGTTCCAGAGCTAAAGGGTGCGTTTATCTCCCTTCTCCTCCATTCTCTCCTTCGCACTGCGATTCTAGTACACCTTCACGCGGGAATACGACGAGCGACAGCCACCATTGGAGCACTTGGGTGGTTCTCTGCAAGCTCTTCAGAACCAGACTCAAGAACAGAGCCAAGGTTCTGCAAGCTTCGTTGGATTTCGGAGCCCCTGGTATTTGCGCAAAATCCAGGTAAGGGAAGCTAGACTTCATTTTCAATAAAAGCCATAGTTTAGCTATTTCTGAAATGAGTGCGACGTGGTCGCCGGTTTCGTTTTCATCTGGGTAAAATGCTCTGTTCTATGTGTTTTGGGCGACGTGGTCGCCGGTTTTATATAAAGCCTTCGAAATACCTTGTTTTTGAACCAGGTCGCCGGTTTTGGCGCTGTTTTGCGAAATCTCTGTTTTTGATGTTGTTTTGAAACTACTTGAGATTTACATGAGATATTCGAAGATCTGAAGCTTTGAAATGTTTGTTGATGTGATTTGAATCATTTACTTGAATGGTATGATGTGTTTGGATGTGGGATCGAGGCATAGTATTTTCAGGAAAGGAAATACCGTGTTGAGATTGGTTAGGAAGTGCATTGATCAGTGAGTAACCTGTTAATGAGACGATCCTGACTCTGCTGAGATAATGGAATCACGTAGATGAAGTTATTCAGTTGGTGAGAGTCGAAGGAGGTTCATACGTATGGGCGAGTTGTTCAAATGGGAACGAGCTCGACCTGTCATATGGATTAACCCTGTCATACCAGGAGAACTATGGTAACATTGAGATGATATATGCGCATGCTGTGTGGATTCACAGCGACCCTGTGTGGATTTCACAGTGGTGTGGTATGACAGGTGCAGGTCTCTGGATGCTAAGTTCAATGCATGAGTCTTCCGGAAGTAGTGTCAAGTGTCTTGTGTTGAGAGTCAGTGGAAAGTATGACATGTGAAATGAGAAACTGGAATATTGATAGACACTTGATGCTGTGTTGTGAAATGGAATGACTATGGGAAATGTAGTGAATTTGTGATTTTGGGCGATCAGCTGAATGCTAATTGTAGTTCTACGTTTTACATGGATAATTTGGGACTTGGTTTACTTGGATTTTCATGTTCATGAGTTAAACTTCTTTTAAATTATCTAGCTTACCCTTTTATCTGTTATTGTGGTTGTTTTCTCAAAACTGTGATGATCGTGTAATTGAACACGGGAGCAGATGATCTTCCAGGGAGTAGAGCTCCTCAGTGAGTGGTCGCCTGAAGGAGATCGCCTATCTCCGTCTCTATCGGGTGATCGCCGGTTTATGCCTCCATCGGGTGATCGCCGGTTTTCGTGTCCTGATAGAAGATCGCCCGTTTTGAGGTCTTCTGTTAGAGATCGCCGTTTTAAAGTTGGAGATCGCCGTTTTCTTTTGAGACCGCCTGTCTTACTGCATTTCTTTTAATTTCGTAAAATCTTGCAAGCATTTGATTTGGTTATGTATTAAACTCCCTAAGAGGAGTAACTTCATTTCTGATATATATATATATACATTTTATTTTGCACTCTTCAATATTATTTGGTTACACTTAATTTCAATTATACATGTATGTATGTATTATTTTGGTGGGATGTTACATTAATGGTATCAGAGCAGTTCGCCTTAGGATGACCTGAGGGCTGTGGATCCATTGTGTTTCTTCTGCTCATAAAAATTTAATTGAGTTTTAAATAACAACTATAGTGAAAGGTTTTCAAACGTTTTGTATTGAAAAGTTTGTGTGTGCTTCTGTGCTTTAGTGAATGTATGCTCAAATTGAAAATCTTGGTATCAAGAATGAGAAGATCCTGATAAAGGAATGAGGGTGCACACTCATAACTGGATCAAGATGATTCTTAATCTTAATTCCAAAGGTTTGATGTTTAGCCTACATTGAATTCTGGTGTGATTTTTGAGTGTTCTTGAATTTGACTGAGGTGGTAGTTGGATTGATGTTTGCACACCAGTAACTGTTCTGGTGTTTTGTTTGGGATTATAAGTCTTGTGATTCTGTTGATGAACTCAAATTCTAGATGACTTTGAGATGCTGACCTTTGTAAGGTCTAGCTGTTACCCCCTTGAATGAATTGATTCTTATCGATTTCATTCTTATAGTTGTAGGGAATATAGAAGTCAATAGATTCAGAAGATGGCACGTAGACCTGCTACCCCACCTCAACCTTCCTCAGAGATGAGTCAGATCGCCAAGGCCATAGAGATGATGGCGACTGCCATTCAGCAGCAGAATGCGGCGATGGCTCAGAACCATCAAGCCACAATGCAGCACTGGGAGACTGCTCGGTCGGCTGAAACAAACTCCCACGTCGGTCAGCCCCAAGAACAGATGGGACTGGCCGAGTTCATGAGGCACAACCCACCTAAGTTCAGTGGGAATGCTACCCCTGATCAGGCAGATCAGTGGGTCAGGGAGGTGGAGAAAATCTTTAGGGCGACCTCATGCCCTGAAGAAAAGAAGCTGCTGTTCGCCACTTATCTGCTATCAGGAGAAGCTGAGTTCTGGTGGATGGGAGCTCAGCAGATGATGGAGGCCCGAGAGGATGTTCTGGATTGGGAGAGCTTCAGGGTGAAGTTCTTGGAGAAATACTTCCCTGACAGTGCCAAGTTTGCAAGAGAAGCTGAGTTCCTGAAGTTGGAGCAGGGGGAGATGTCAGTGAACGCCTATGCTGCTCGTTTTGAGTACCTCGCCCGGTTTTATACCCAGGCGACCTCCGAGGCCTGGAGGTGTAGAAAATTCGAAGAGGGGCTGAAGCATGGACTGAAGAGGACCATAGCCCCGATGTGCATCAGGGAATTTCACGCCTTAGTAGAGAAGGCAAAAATGGTAGAGACCCTGGAAAGGGGTGATCCTCGAGTGATCAGGTCACACCAAGGAGGCTCTTCCAGTGGGAAGGCGAAGGTGCAGCACCCACACAGCAAGCCATATGTGAGATCTCCACCACATCGGGTGGGAACAGCTTCGTCCCAATTTCAGCAACAACAAACATGGAGACCCAGGTGTTTCACATGCCAAGAGATAGGGCACCTTTCTAGAGATTGTCCCAACAGAAAAAGGATGACTCAACCCGTTAATTCACAGCAGTTGAGAAACGAGGGCAGAAGACCTCAAGCAGCAGGGAGAGTGTTTGCCATGTCTGGAGCGGAAGCCTCTCAATCAGGTAATCTAGTACAAGATACTTGTTTATAGCTGATAGATACGTTATAGTTTTGTTTGATTCTGGAGAGACACACTCTTTTGTGTCAAATCGGTGTGCAACCGAGCTTGGGCCATATAGTGGAGGAGCTGTCGTTTGAACGATTGGCCTCTGCACCTGCTTCAAAAACAGGTTTTGACCTCCCTAGGTTGCTCTGAATGCCCAGTGATAGTAGATGGAATGAAAGGAACAAGTGTGAGTTAGATTTGGCAGTACCAAGGTTTAGTCCCAGTTACGTATAAGTCATGGAGAGTAAATAAGCAAGAGGCTGGGGGTTTAAAGCTTAAGCATGTGTAACCATGGGAAGTACCAGAGTTAAATTCCAAGGAAGGAATTTTCTTTTGAAGCATAGAAGATGCTCATGTCAATGAAACAGCATGAGATGGTTCTAGCTTAGGCTTCACGCAGAATGGATGCTGTTTGGCTGACCGGGATTTGAAAGAGGATTATGGAAATGGTGGGTTGAGATAAAAGGCTTCCGAAAATGTAAGCCTCCGAAGTTTTTGGCAAATAAGATGTAGATCGACCTGGGAATGTAGAAGGGAAGGAGGATATGGCTGTGGATAAAAATGAGGGTAGGCCGTGTTATGATGATGTTGAGTCTTTCTAGAGATGTAGTAAATTTCAGAATGATGGGTGTGGAAGGGATTGTGAGTGGAAATAGCCTGTGGTATCTGGGACAGAAGGAGAATAGAGTTATCCTTAGGCAAGAGATTCTGGAGGCAGAGGTGCGTTCGTTCTCGTATGCCTTCTGGATAGGCACCTGAAACCGACGTCAATGCATCCAACGTATACATTGAAGAAGAAGGTCGTAATGGGAACAGGAAGTCGAGTTGGCAAAAGGGGTCATAATAATAATTTGGAAGGTAACAGCAACAGAAACCTTGTCTTTGTAAGGTACAGAATTATGCAGCGGAGTAATGAATAAAAAGTGTCCCTTTTGGGAGCGTGGGAATTTGATCAGCAGTTGAGAAGTCGGTGAATGATTTGATCAAGATGCAGGAGTTGATTCCTAGAAGGACACTTCGGACCCTAGTTTGAGTTCGCTAGGGGGTGGCATGAGTTGTGGACAGCTGTCCCCTTTCCTCCCAATGAAGGGATCTTGCCCGCTTTCTCTAAAGGGGCTAGTCCTGGTTACGTTAAGGACCTAGTTCTAGACTTGTTCAACAAAGTCTTCAAGGTTGGAAGTAGAGTGTGAATGCTGGAGTTGGCACTCTATGGGGCAGCATATCCCATGTACAGGGATGTAAAATGGATTTTGATGAAGTATTGAGGTAGGAAGAGTTGGTTCAATAGATCACCGAGAGGGTGAATCTGATACAGGACAGAATAAAAGTTTCTTAAGGTCAGCAAATGTCCTAGGCAGAGCAGAGGAGAAGACCTTTGGAGGTTGCTGCTGGGGTCATGTCTTTATGAAGGGGGACACCAGCCAAGGGTGTAGGGTAGGCGATCAGATCAAAGAAGCTGTCCCCTAAGTTTGTTGGGCCATATCGGATCTTAAGGAGGATAAGTCTAGTGGCTTATGAGATCGCCCCACCTCCCCAATTAGCAAGTCTACATAATGTATTCCACGTATCATAGCTAAGGAAGTCCCTTGCAGACCCCACTCATGTGTTGGGAGTGGACAACGTGAAGATCGGGTGATTCACCATGGGAATTTGAAGAAACCATGAGAGAAGCATATCCTTACCTCCTTCCTTGTAACCCAATTTTCGAGGACGAAAATTTTTCTTGATGGGGAGAATGTAAGGACCTGGAAAATTAAATTGGAATAAAAGTGGTATATTTAAATAATTTCGGAAGGTGTCATTATCTAAAATACAAAGTTGGTAAATGAAGTTTCGTAGTGGCAAACATCGGACGTCGCCCTTGACCTGGGACATGATCGCCTGTCGAGTAGGTTGTACATGATCACCGAAAATGCACGTAGTAGGTGGTCACCATCCTGGATCAACCAGAGTGGGTTTCAACAGCCACGCGTATCAAGGTGTGGGTTAAACCTTAGATGCGCTGTGCATGCGAACTCTATGCTTGAGCGAAAGAGATCACCCTTAGTGTAGCATGCATGGAAGAACGAGGAGAAGTGCTGATCTACTCTTGGAAATATGAAGCCACCGACGTCACCGAGTCATGTGGAGAAGATACCTTAGACGTAACATAGTGGAATGAAGGACCTCAAGGAAGGCGTGGCGATGTGTCATCGAGCATCGCCAGGGCGCAAGGCATGCAGGATCGCCTGGGCGCGAGGGGCATGCGGGCATCATCAGGGGGAGAGGTCATCGGTTGTTAGCCTTCGCGCGAGAGGTCATCGGTTGTTAACCTTCGCGCGAGAGGTCATCGGTTGTTAGCCTTCGCGCGAGAGGTCATCGGTTGTTAACCTTCGCGCGAGAGGTCATCGGTTGTTAGCCTTCGCGCGAGAGGTCATCGGTTGTTATCCTTCGCGCGAGAGGTCATCGGTTGTTAGCCTTCGCGCGAGAGGTCATCGGTTGTTAGCCTTCGCGCGAGAGGTCATCGGTTGTTAGCCTTCGCGCGAGAGGTCATCGGTGGATAGTTTTCGCGCCTGTGGTCATCGGTGAAAAGGTCATCGCGCTACGTTAAGTTATACACAGAGAACGTGGGACCCAGACATCCAGCATGAGACGTTCTGCATGCGCGCCACGTAGACAAAAGAGTGGTTCAGAATAGTGACCTCAGAGTGTTAGCCTGCGCAGAGGCACGCTTAGGTGTACTGTTCAGCGAAGCGTACACGCAAACTCCCTGCAGAGTGGGTGGTGGCAGCGGTTTTTGTGGAGAAGTCAGCTTAAGATGCAAAAACCCATTTCTGAGGGAGAAGGAAAGAAACGTTGCTGTGGTTCCAGAGCTAAAGGGTGCGTTTATCTCCCTTCTCCTCCATTCTCTCCTTCGCACTGCGATTCTAGTACACCTTCACGCGGGAATACGACGAGCGACAGCCACCATTGGAGCACTTGGGTGGTTCTCTGCAAGCTCTTCAGAACCAGACTCAAGAACAGAGCCAAGGTTCTGCAAGCTTCGTTGGATTTCGGAGCCCCTGGTATTTGCGCAAAATCCAGGTAAGGGAAGCTAGACTTCATTTTCAATAAAAGCCATAGTTTAGCTATTTCTGAAATGAGTGCGACGTGGTCGCCGGTTTCGTTTTCATCTGGGTAAAATGCTCTGTTCTATGTGTTTTGGGCGACGTGGTCGCCGGTTTTATATAAAGCCTTCGAAATACCTTGTTTTTGAACCAGGTCGCCGGTTTTGGCGCTGTTTTGCGAAATCTCTGTTTTTGATGTTGTTTTGAAACTACTTGAGATTTACATGAGATATTCGAAGATCTGAAGCTTTGAAATGTTTGTTGATGTGATTTGAATCATTTACTTGAATGGTATGATGTGTTTGGATGTGGGATCGAGGCATAGTATTTTCAGGAAAGGAAATACCGTGTTGAGATTGGTTAGGAAGTGCATTGATCAGTGAGTAACCTGTTAATGAGACGATCCTGACTCTGCTGAGATAATGGAATCACGTAGATGAAGTTATTCAGTTGGTGAGAGTCGAAGGAGGTTCATACGTATGGGCGAGTTGTTCAAATGGGAACGAGCTCGACCTGTCATATGGATTAACCCTGTCATACCAGGAGAACTATGGTAACATTGAGATGATATATGCGCATGCTGTGTGGATTCACAGCGACCCTGTGTGGATTTCACAGTGGTGTGGTATGACAGGTGCAGGTCTCTGGATGCTAAGTTCAATGCATGAGTCTTCCGGAAGTAGTGTCAAGTGTCTTGTGTTGAGAGTCAGTGGAAAGTCTGACATGTGAAATGAGAAACTGGAATATTGATAGACACTTGATGCTGTGTTGTGAAATGGAATGACTATGGGAAATGTAGTGAATTTGTGATTTTGGGCGATCAGCTGAATGCTAATTGTAGTTCTACGTTTTACATGGATAATTTGGGACTTGGTTTACTTGGATTTTCATGTTCATGAGTTAAACTTCTTTTAAATTATCTAGCTTACCCTTTTATCTGTTATTGTGGTTGTTTTCTCAAAACTGTGATGATCGTGTAATTGAACACGGGAGCAGATGATCTTCCAGGGAGTAGAGCTCCTCAGTGAGTGGTCGCCTGAAGGAGATCGCCTATCTCCGTCTCTATCGGGTGATCGCCGGTTTATGCCTCCATCGGGTGATCGCCGGTTTTCGTGTCCTGATAGAAGATCGCCCGTTTTGAGGTCTTCTGTTAGAGATCGCCGTTTTAAAGTTGGAGATCGCCGTTTTCTTTTGAGACCGCCTGTCTTACTGCATTTCTTTTAATTTCGTAAAATCTTGCAAGCATTTGATTTGGTTATGTATTAAACTCCCTAAGAGGAGTAACTTCATTTCTGATATATATATATATATACATTTTATTTTGCACTCTTCAATATTATTTGGTTACACTTAATTTCAATTATACATGTATGTATGTATTATTTTGGTGGGATGTTACATTAATGGTATCAGAGCAGTTCGCCTTAGGATGACCTGAGGGCTGTGGATCCATTGTGTTTCTTCTGCTCATAAAAATTTAATTGAGTTTTAAATAACAACTATAGTGAAAGGTTTTCAAACGTTTTGTATTGAAAAGTTTGTGTGTGCTTCTGTGCTTTAGTGAATGTATGCTCAAATTGAAAATCTTGGTATCAAGAATGAGAAGATCCTGATAAAGGAATGAGGGTGCACACTCATAACTGGATCAAGATGATTCTTAATCTTAATTCCAAAGGTTTGATGTTTAGCCTACATTGAATTCTGGTGTGATTTTGAGTGTTCTTGAATTTGACTGAGGTGGTAGTTGGATTGATGTTTGCACACCAGTAACTGTTCTGGTGTTTTGTTTGGGATTATAAGTCTTGTGATTCTGTTGATGAACTCAAATTCTAGATGACTTTGAGATGCTGACCTTTGTAAGGTCTAGCTGTTACCCCCTTGAATGAATTGATTCTTATCGATTTCATTCTTATAGTTGTAGGGAATATAGAAGTCAATAGATTCAGAAGATGGCACGTAGACCTGCTACCCCACCTCAACCTTCCTCAGAGATGAGTCAGATCGCCAAGGCCATAGAGATGATGGCGACTGCCATTCAGCAGCAGAATGCGGCGATGGCTCAGAACCATCAAGCCACAATGCAGCACTGGGAGACTGCTCGGTCGGCTGAAACAAACTCCCACGTCGGTCAGCCCCAAGAACAGATGGGACTGGCCGAGTTCATGAGGCACAACCCACCTAAGTTCAGTGGGAATGCTACCCCTGATCAGGCAGATCAGTGGGTCAGGGAGGTGGAGAAAATCTTTAGGGCGACCTCATGCCCTGAAGAAAAGAAGCTGCTGTTCGCCACTTATCTGCTATCAGGAGAAGCTGAGTTCTGGTGGATGGGAGCTCAGCAGATGATGGAGGCCCGAGAGGATGTTCTGGATTGGGAGAGCTTCAGGGTGAAGTTCTTGGAGAAATACTTCCCTGACAGTGCCAAGTTTGCAAGAGAAGCTGAGTTCCTGAAGTTGGAGCAGGGGGAGATGTCAGTGAACGCCTATGCTGCTCGTTTTGAGTACCTCGCCCGGTTTTATACCCAGGCGACCTCCGAGGCCTGGAGGTGTAGAAAATTCGAAGAGGGGCTGAAGCATGGACTGAAGAGGACCATAGCCCCGATGTGCATCAGGGAATTTCACGCCTTAGTAGAGAAGGCAAAAATGGTAGAGACCCTGGAAAGGGGTGATCCTCGAGTGATCAGGTCACACCAAGGAGGCTCTTCCAGTGGGAAGGCGAAGGTGCAGCACCCACACAGCAAGCCATATGTGAGATCTCCACCACATCGGGTGGGAACAGCTTCGTCCCAATTTCAGCAACAACAAACATGGAGACCCAGGTGTTTCACATGCCAAGAGATAGGGCACCTTTCTAGAGATTGTCCCAACAGAAAAAGGATGACTCAACCCGTTAATTCACAGCAGTTGAGAAACGAGGGCAGAAGACCTCAAGCAGCAGGGAGAGTGTTTGCCATGTCTGGAGCGGAAGCCTCTCAATCAGGTAATCTAGTACAAGATACTTGTTTATAGCTGATAGATACGTTATAGTTTTGTTTGATTCTGGAGAGACACACTCTTTTGTGTCAAATCGGTGTGCAACCGAGCTTGGGCCATATAGTGGAGGAGCTGTCGTTTGAACGATTGGCCTCTGCACCTGCTTCAAAAACAGGTTTTGACCTCCCTAGGTTGCTCTGAATGCCCAGTGATAGTAGATGGAATGAAAGGAACAAGTGTGAGTTAGATTTGGCAGTACCAAGGTTTAGTCCCAGTTACGTATAAGTCATGGAGAGTAAATAAGCAAGAGGCTGGGGGTTTAAAGCTTAAGCATGTGTAACCATGGGAAGTACCAGAGTTAAATTCCAAGGAAGGAATTTTCTTTTGAAGCATAGAAGATGCTCATGTCAATGAAACAGCATGAGATGGTTCTAGCTTAGGCTTCACGCAGAATGGATGCTGTTTGGCTGACCGGGATTTGAAAGAGGATTATGGAAATGGTGGGTTGAGATAAAAGGCTTCCGAAAATGTAAGCCTCCGAAGTTTTTGGCAAATAAGATGTAGATCGACCTGGGAATGTAGAAGGGAAGGAGGATATGGCTGTGGATAAAAATGAGGGTAGGCCGTGTTATGATGATGTTGAGTCTTTCTAGAGATGTAGTAAATTTCAGAATGATGGGTGTGGAAGGGATTGTGAGTGGAAATAGCCTGTGGTATCTGGGACAGAAGGAGAATAGAGTTATCCTTAGGCAAGAGATTCTGGAGGCAGAGGTGCGTTCGTTCTCGTATGCCTTCTGGATAGGCACCTGAAACCGACGTCAATGCATCCAACGTATACATTGAAGAAGAAGGTCGTAATGGGAACAGGAAGTCGAGTTGGCAAAAGGGGTCATAATAATAATTTGGAAGGTAACAGCAACAGAAACCTTGTCTTTGTAAGGTACAGAATTATGCAGCGGAGTAATGAATAAAAAGTGTCCCTTTTGGGAGCGTGGGAATTTGATCAGCAGTTGAGAAGTCGGTGAATGATTTGATCAAGATGCAGGAGTTGATTCCTAGAAGGACACTTCGGACCCTAGTTTGAGTTCGCTAGGGGGTGGCATGAGTTGTGGACAGCTGTCCCCTTTCCTCCCAATGAAGGGATCTTGCCCGCTTTCTCTAAAGGGGCTAGTCCTGGTTACGTTAAGGACCTAGTTCTAGACTTGTTCAACAAAGTCTTCAAGGTTGGAAGTAGAGTGTGAATGCTGGAGTTGGCACTCTATGGGGCAGCATATCCCATGTACAGGGATGTAAAATGGATTTTGATGAAGTATTGAGGTAGGAAGAGTTGGTTCAATAGATCACCGAGAGGGTGAATCTGATACAGGACAGAATAAAAGTTTCTTAAGGTCAGCAAATGTCCTAGGCAGAGCAGAGGAGAAGACCTTTGGAGGTTGCTGCTGGGGTCATGTCTTTATGAAGGGGGACACCAGCCAAGGGTGTAGGGTAGGCGATCAGATCAAAGAAGCTGTCCCCTAAGTTTGTTGGGCCATATCGGATCTTAAGGAGGATAAGTCTAGTGGCTTATGAGATCGCCCCACCTCCCCAATTAGCAAGTCTACATAATGTATTCCACGTATCATAGCTAAGGAAGTCCCTTGCAGACCCCACTCATGTGTTGGGAGTGGACAACGTGAAGATCGGGTGATTCACCATGGGAATTTGAAGAAACCATGAGAGAAGCATATCCTTACCTCCTTCCTTGTAACCCAATTTTCGAGGACGAAAATTTTTCTTGATGGGGAGAATGTAAGGACCTGGAAAATTAAATTGGAATAAAAGTGGTATATTTAAATAATTTCGGAAGGTGTCATTATCTAAAATACAAAGTTGGTAAATGAAGTTTCGTAGTGGCAAACATCGGACGTCGCCCTTGACCTGGGACATGATCGCCTGTCGAGTAGGTTGTACATGATCACCGAAAATGCACGTAGTAGGTGGTCACCATCCTGGATCAACCAGAGTGGGTTTCAACAGCCACGCGTATCAAGGTGTGGGTTAAACCTTAGATGCGCTGTGCATGCGAACTCTATGCTTGAGCGAAAGAGATCACCCTTAGTGTAGCATGCATGGAAGAACGAGGAGAAGTGCTGATCTACTCTTGGAAATATGAAGCCACCGACGTCACCGAGTCATGTGGAGAAGATACCTTAGACGTAACATAGTGGAATGAAGGACCTCAAGGAAGGCGTGGCGATGTGTCATCGAGCATCGCCAGGGCGCAAGGCATGCAGGATCGCCTGGGCGCGAGGGGCATGCGGGCATCATCAGGGGGAGAGGTCATCGGTTGTTAGCCTTCGCGCGAGAGGTCATCGGTTGTTAACCTTCGCGCGAGAGGTCATCGGTTGTTAGCCTTCGCGCGAGAGGTCATCGGTTGTTAACCTTCGCGCGAGAGGTCATCGGTTGTTAGCCTTCGCGCGAGAGGTCATCGGTTGTTATCCTTCGCGCGAGAGGTCATCGGTTGTTAGCCTTCGCGCGAGAGGTCATCGGTTGTTAGCCTTCGCGCGAGAGGTCATCGGTTGTTAGCCTTCGCGCGAGAGGTCATCGGTGGATAGTTTTCGCGCCTGTGGTCATCGGTGAAAAGGTCATCGCGCTACGTTAAGTTATACACAGAGAACGTGGGACCCAGACATCCAGCATGAGACGTTCTGCATGCGCGCCACGTAGACAAAAGAGTGGTTCAGAATAGTGACCTCAGAGTGTTAGCCTGCGCAGAGGCACGCTTAGGTGTACTGTTCAGCGAAGCGTACACGCAAACTCCCTGCAGAGTGGGTGGTGGCAGCGGTTTTTGTGGAGAAGTCAGCTTAAGATGCAAAAACCCATTTCTGAGGGAGAAGGAAAGAAACGTTGCTGTGGTTCCAGAGCTAAAGGGTGCGTTTATCTCCCTTCTCCTCCATTCTCTCCTTCGCACTGCGATTCTAGTACACCTTCACGCGGGAATACGACGAGCGACAGCCACCATTGGAGCACTTGGGTGGTTCTCTGCAAGCTCTTCAGAACCAGACTCAAGAACAGAGCCAAGGTTCTGCAAGCTTCGTTGGATTTCGGAGCCCCTGGTATTTGCGCAAAATCCAGGTAAGGGAAGCTAGACTTCATTTTCAATAAAAGCCATAGTTTAGCTATTTCTGAAATGAGTGCGACGTGGTCGCCGGTTTCGTTTTCATCTGGGTAAAATGCTCTGTTCTATGTGTTTTGGGCGACGTGGTCGCCGGTTTTATATAAAGCCTTCGAAATACCTTGTTTTTGAACCAGGTCGCCGGTTTTGGCGCTGTTTTGCGAAATCTCTGTTTTTGATGTTGTTTTGAAACTACTTGAGATTTACATGAGATATTCGAAGATCTGAAGCTTTGAAATGTTTGTTGATGTGATTTGAATCATTTACTTGAATGGTATGATGTGTTTGGATGTGGGATCGAGGCATAGTATTTTCAGGAAAGGAAATACCGTGTTGAGATTGGTTAGGAAGTGCATTGATCAGTGAGTAACCTGTTAATGAGACGATCCTGACTCTGCTGAGATAATGGAATCACGTAGATGAAGTTATTCAGTTGGTGAGAGTCGAAGGAGGTTCATACGTATGGGCGAGTTGTTCAAATGGGAACGAGCTCGACCTGTCATATGGATTAACCCTGTCATACCAGGAGAACTATGGTAACATTGAGATGATATATGCGCATGCTGTGTGGATTCACAGCGACCCTGTGTGGATTTCACAGTGGTGTGGTATGACAGGTGCAGGTCTCTGGATGCTAAGTTCAATGCATGAGTCTTCCGGAAGTAGTGTCAAGTGTCTTGTGTTGAGAGTCAGTGGAAAGTCTGACATGTGAAATGAGAAACTGGAATATTGATAGACACTTGATGCTGTGTTGTGAAATGGAATGACTATGGGAAATGTAGTGAATTTGTGATTTTGGGCGATCAGCTGAATGCTAATTGTAGTTCTACGTTTTACATGGATAATTTGGGACTTGGTTTACTTGGATTTTCATGTTCATGAGTTAAACTTCTTTTAAATTATCTAGCTTACCCTTTTATCTGTTATTGTGGTTGTTTTCTCAAAACTGTGATGATCGTGTAATTGAACACGGGAGCAGATGATCTTCCAGGGAGTAGAGCTCCTCAGTGAGTGGTCGCCTGAAGGAGATCGCCTATCTCCGTCTCTATCGGGTGATCGCCGGTTTATGCCTCCATCGGGTGATCGCCGGTTTTCGTGTCCTGATAGAAGATCGCCCGTTTTGAGGTCTTCTGTTAGAGATCGCCGTTTTAAAGTTGGAGATCGCCGTTTTCTTTTGAGACCGCCTGTCTTACTGCATTTCTTTTAATTTCGTAAAATCTTGCAAGCATTTGATTTGGTTATGTATTAAACTCCCTAAGAGGAGTAACTTCATTTCTGATATATATATATACATTTTATTTTGCACTCTTCAATATTATTTGGTTACACTTAATTTCAATTATACATGTATGTATGTATTATTTTGGTGGGATGTTACAGATTAGACTCAGAGATCTGCACCTGTCATACCACACCACTGTGAAATCCACACAGGGTCGCTGTGAATCCACACAGCATGCGCATATATCATCTCAATGTTACCATAGTTCTCCTGGTATGACAGGGTTAATCCATAGGACAGACGGAGCTCGTTCTTTTTCACACGAGACGCCCATCATATAGACCTCCTTCGACTCTCAACAACTGAGTAACTTCCTCTACGTGATTCCATTACCTCAGCAGAGTCAGGATATCCCCTTAGGAATCACCGATCAATGCACCTACCACAAGATCTTACACGGTATTTTCTTTCCTGAAAATACTATGCCTCGATCCCACATTCACAGCATTCAAAGACATCATGCCACACTTAAAAGAATGATTTCAATCACAGCAATAGCCATTTCAAAGGATTCATATTTTCGAATATCTCATGTAAATCTCAAGCAGTTCTCAAAACAACATCAAACACAAGGAGTTCGCAAAACAGCGCCAAAACCGGCGATCTAGTTCAAAATATGGTATTTCGAAGGCTGTATATTAAAACAGGCGACCACGTCGCCCAAGCACACAACACAGAGCATTTCACGAAGATGAAAGCGAAAACGGTGACCACGTCGCCCACACTTCAGAAATGGTTCAACTATGGCTCGTAGTAAAGATGAAGGCTAGCTTCCCTTACCTGGACTTGCGCAACCACCAGGAGCTTCGAAATCCAACGAAGCTTGCAGAATACCTTGGCTCTGTTTTTCGCGTCTGGTCTGAAGAACTTGCAGAGGACTACCCAAGTGCTCCAATGGTGTTGCTTCTCGTCGTACTCTTGTGTGGAGAGGCTGAAATCGCAACGCGGAGGAGGGAACTCACTCTTTCTCTCTTCGACTACAACAACGTTTTCTTCCTCTTCAGTAGTGGATTTCAGTAACTTAAACCAACTTATCCCTCCAAAAGCAGCTGCCACCACCCACTCTGCAGGGAAGTTTGCGTGTACGCTTCCCTGCACAGTACTACTAAGCATGCCTCTGCGCAGGCTACGCTATGAGGTCACTATTCTGAACCACCTTTTCGTCTACGTGGCGCGCGTGCAGAACGTCTCTTGCTGGGAGTCTGGGGCCCACGTTCTCTGGGTGTAACTCAACGTCGCGCGATGACCTTTCGCCGATGACTACCAGCTCGAAGAGAAACCACTGATGACCTCTCGCGCGAAGACGATCCACCGATGACCTCGCGCGAAGACTACCACCGATGACCTCGCGCGAAGACTACCACCGATGACCTCGCGCGAAGACTACCACCGATGACCTCGCGCGAAGACTACCACCGATGACCCCGCGCGAAGACTACCACCGATGACCCCGCGCGAAGACCACCACCGATGACCTCTTCCTGGCGAACGACCGATGTCTTCCTCTGGGAGACAACCGATGTCTTCCCTGGCGACGCCCTCATAACTCTCGCGCCTTGGCCACGTCCACATGCATCGCGCCCTGGCAATGCCCGCGTGCCTCGCGCCCGCGCGATGCCTGCATGCCTCTCGCGCCCGCGCGATGCCTGCATGCCTCTCACGCCCGCGCGATGGCCACCTGGCGCTCATGTGTAGCAGGCGACCGGCGACCTCGTAGCCTTCTAAACTTAACTTTTTCCTCCCTTTCTATTCTAAATAAAAACATACTTAGAATTTATTTAAAATATAACTCTTTTATTCCAATAAATTTTTCAGGTCCTTACATTCTCCCCAACAAGAAAAATTTTCGTCCTCGAAAATTGGATTACAAGGAAAAGAGGTATGGATAAGCCTCCCTCATGGGTTCTTCTAACTCCCAAGTAGAATCCCCCGATTTCTCATCCCACACCACTTTCACCATGTCGATGGTCTTGCCTCTGAGCTGTTTACATTGCCGATCGTCAATCCTGACTGGTTTTGCTTCAAAGGACAAGTCATCCCTGATCTGCACGTCGTCTACATCCAGCACATGACTAGGGTCTGCCATGTACTTCCTCAGCTGTGACACGTGAAACACATTGTGCAGATTCGCCAGATGGGGAGGTAGGGCGATCTCATACGCCACTGGGCCAATCCTTCTTAAGATCTGATATGGTCCCACGAACTTAGGGGACAACTTCTTTGACCTGATCGCCCGCCCTACACCCTTGGTTGGTGTCACTTTCATGAACACGTGATCTCCAGCAGCAAACTCCAAAGGCTTTCTCCTCTGATCTGCATAGGACTTCTGCCTACTCTGAGAGGCTTTCATTCTGCTTTGTATCTGCTTCACCTTCTCGGTCGTCTGCTGAATCAACTCTGGCCCAACCAAGACTGCCTCGCCCTCCTGGTACCAACATAAGGGAGTTCTGCATTTCCTCCCATACAGGGCTTCATATGGTGCCATCCCAATACTGGCGTGGTAGCTATTGTTATAGGTAAACTCCACTAGTGGCAACACCTCCTCCCAACTTCCCAATTGATCCAAGACGCACGCCCTCAGCAGATCTTCCAGAGATTGGATCGTCCTCTCTGACTGACCATCTGTTTGGGGATGATATGCAGAGCTCATCCTCAACTTAGTTCCCAAACACTCTTGCAGGGTCTGCCAAAACCGTGAAGTAAACCTGGGATCTCTATCTGAAACGATGCTGGAAGGCACTCCATGCAGCCTCACTATTTCTTGGATGTATAGCTGTGCCAGCTTGACCATAGGCATCTTCATATTTACTGGGAGGAAGTGGGCACTCTTTGTCAGCCTATCAATGATGACCCAGATTGCATCATGACCCTTTACCGATCTGGGTAAATGGGTGACAAAATCCATGGCAATGCTGTCCCACTTCCACTCGGGGATATCCAGTTGCTGCAACAGCCCGCCAGGTCTTTGATGCTCTACCTTCGCCTTCTGACACGTTAAGCAGGTTGTCATATACTGGGCGATGTCCCTCTTCATGCCCGACCACCAAAATGACTCCTTCAAGTCATGGTACATCTTGTTCATGCCTGGATGAAGGTTAAGGCGACTCTTATGACCTTCCTCTAGGATCATCTTCTTCAACTCATCATTTGCAGGTATGCAAATTCTGCCATCAAACCTCAAGATCCCATCATCGCCCATCTCAAAGCCTCTCACCTGATCTGTCCCTAGTGACTCTACAGTGCGCTTCAGGCTAGGGTCCTCCAATTGCTTATCCTTCAACATTCCAAGGAAGTCATTAGTTATAGTCAGCTTACTACAACTAATGTGATTCACGTGAAATTCCACTCCAAGGTTTAAGTCTCTGAACTGTTCGATCAGTTTTTGCTCTTCCATCATCATGGTGGCGACTTGTATAGACTTCCTACTCAAGGCATCTGCCACTACATTGGCCTTCCCTGGGTGATACATGAGTTGAAAGTCGTAGTCCTTTAGGAATTCCATCCACCTTCTTTGTCTCATGTTTAGTTCCTTCTGATCGAACAGGTACTTCAAGCTCTTGTGGTCACTGAATACCTGGAACCGAGCTCCATAAAGATAATGCCTCCAGATCTTCAAGGCAAACACTACCGCTGCCAACTCCAAATCATGAGTAGGGTAGTTTCTCTCATGCACCTTGAGTTGCCTTGAAGCATATGCAACCACTCTCTTCTCTTGCATCAAGACGCATCCCAAGCCTTGATGTGAGGCATCACAGAAGACATCAAAAGGTCTTCCTACTTCTGGAATCACCAGCACTGGAGCACTGGTCAACCTCTCCTTTAGTTCCCTGAAGCTCTGCTCACATCGGTCGGTCCAAGCAAAGGGTTGGTCCTTGCGGGTCAGTTGTGTTAAAGGAGCCACTACTTTGGAAAAATCCTCAATAAACCTCCGATAGTAGCCCGCCAACCCCACAAAGCTCCTTATCTCAGTCACGGTCTTAGGACGTTCCCATTGCAGCACTGCCTCTACCTTGGCTGGATCTACTGAGATCCCCTGGGCAGATATCACGTGTCCTAAGAAGTTGACTTCCCTCAGCCAGAACTCACACTTGGAGAACTTGGCATAGAGCTGCTTCTCTCTCAGTATTTCCAATACTGTCCTCAGGTGTTCCTCATGCTCTTCCTCGGTCCTTGAATAAATGAGGATGTCATCTATGAAGACCACCACAAACTTATCCAAGAAAGGGCGAAAGATCCTATTCATGTAGTCCATGAATAGAGCTGGAGCATTGGTGACTCCAAATGGCATCACTACATACTCGTAGTGCCCATATCGAGACCTAAAAGCTGTCTTCTGAACATCTTCAGCTTTTACCAAGATTTGGTGATACCCCGATCTCAGGTCAATCTTGGAGAACACCGAGGCCCCATGAATTTGGTCCATCAAATCATCAATCCGAGGTAGGGGGTACTTGTTCTTGATGGTCAATTTGTTCAATTGCCTGTAGTCTATACACAGCCGAGACCCTCCATCCTTCTTCTTGACTAGGAGCACTGGAGCTCCCCATGGAGATACGCTGGGTCTGATGAATTTCTTCTCCAGCAACTCTTCCAATTGCTTCTTTAACTCTACTAACTCGGCTGGTGCCATCCTGTAAGGTGCCATTGACACTGGTCCAGCTCCAGGTGCCAAGTCAATAGAGAATTCCACTTCTCTCTTAGGGGGTAACCCAGGCACCTCTTCTGGGAATACATCTGTGAAATCTCTCACCACTTGTATCCTGTTTACGTCCCCTTTATTCTCCACTTCCAACCGGGCGAGTACTACGAAGCACCTCGCCTCTCCTTCCAGCTCTGATCGCCCTTGTTGAACTGACAACACATCTGGTTCTTGGGGGTCTGGAAACGCTACCTTCTGCCTACCACAGTCTATGAGGACGTGATTGGCAGCTAACCAATCCATTCCCAGGATGACATCCAGGTCCTGAAGAGGTAGGCAGATCAAGTTCACCTTGAATCTGCGTCCTTCTACAATCACTGGACATTCAGGGCACACTGTAGAGGTCGACACCTGTCCTGACGCAGGTGTAGAGACCAACAGCTCGAAAGGTAACTCCTCCACTAGGAGGCCCAACTCGGCTGCACACAGGCTTGACACAAAGGAGTGTGTCGCTCCAGAATCAAACAAGGCCCTTACACCTCTACCAGCAATAAAACAAACACCTTGGATGAGGTTACCTGACTGAGCTGCCTCTGCTCCAGACATGGCGAACACCCTCCCTGTTGCCTGAGGTCTGCCGCTCTCGTTTCTCAACTGTTGGGAGCCACTGGGTTGGGTCGCCCCATTCCTGCTAGGGCACTCTCTAGCAACGTGCCCTGTCCTTTGGCAGACGAAACATTTCCTCTCTGAAGTCTTCTTGAAACAAGCATTGGAGGCGTGTGGTCCACCACAGTGAAGACACTTAGGTTTCCAAGGTTGCTGCTGTTGGAACTGGGGAGGTGCTGCTCCTGCCCGATGTGATGGAGGTCTCGCATAGGGCTTGCTTTGTGGGTGCTGTGCCTTAGCTCTCCCACTGGAAGGACCTCCTGGGTGTGACCTGATCACCCGAGACTCACCCTTTTCCAGGGTCTCCACCATCTTCGCCTTCTCCACTAAGGCGTGGAACTCCCTGATGCACATCGGGGCTATGGTCTTCTTCAGCCCATGCTTCAGCCCTTCCTTGAACTTCCTACACCTCCAGGCCTCGGAGGTCGCCTGGGTATAGAACCGGGCGAGGTACTCAAAACGGGCAGCATAGGCGTTTACTGACATGTCCCCCTGCTCCAACTTTAAGAACTCAACTTCCCTTGCAAACTTGGCGCTGTCTGGGAAGTATTTCTCCAAGAACTTCACCCTGAAGCTCTCCCAATCCAGAACATCCTCTCGGGCCTCCATCATCTGCTGAGCTCCCATCCACCAGAACTCAGCTTCTCCTGATAGCAGATACGTGGCAAACAACAGCTTCTTCTCTTCAGGGCAAGAGGTCGCCCTAAAGATTTTCTCCACCTCCCTGACCCACTGATCTGCCTGGTCAGGGGTAGCATTCCCACTGAACTTAGGTGGGTTGTGCCTCATGAACTCGGCCAGTCCCATCTGTTCTTGGGGCTGACCGACGTGGGAGTTTGTCTCAGCAGATCGGGCAGTTTCCCAGTGCTGCATTGTGGCTTGATGGTTCTGAGCCATCGCCGCATTCTGCTGCTGAATGGCAGTCGCCATCATCTCGATGGCCTTGGCGATCTGACTCATCTCTGAGGAAGGTTGGGGTGGGGTAGCAGGTCTACGTGCCATCTTCTGAATCTATTGACTTCTATACTCCCTACAACTATAAGAATGAAATCGATAAGAATCAATTCATTCAAGGGGTAACAGCTAGACCTTACAAAGGTCAGCATCTCAAAGTCATCTAGAATTTGAGTTCATCAACAGAATCATAACACTTATAACTTCACACAAAACACCAGAACAGTTACTGGTGTGCAAACATCAGTCCAAACTACCACCTCAGTCAAATTCAAGAACACTCAAAAATCACACCAGAATTCAATGTAGGCTAAACATCAAACCTTTGGAATTAAGATTAAGAATTATCTTGATCCAGTTATGAGTGTGCACCCTCACCACTTTATCAATACCTTCTTATTCTTAATACTAAGATTTTCAGTTAGGCACACGTTCACCCAAGCACACGCAAGAGTTCAAAACTAAAACGTTTGAAAACCTTCCACTATAGTGGTTATTTAAAACTCAAATAAATTTTATGAGCAGAAGAAACACAATGGATCCACAGCCCTCAGGTCATCCTAAGGCGAACTGCTCTGATACCATTAATGTAACATCCCGCCAGATGAAACAATCTCATACATGTAATATGAAAATAAGGTAAACCAATAATGTTGAAGAATACAAGATAATCTATATATATAAGTAATGGAGTTGCTCCTCTTAGGGAGATTAGTACATAATCCTTCAAATGTTTTCAAAATTTAAAGAAAGAAAATCAAATACAGCAAGACCGGCGGTCTCCATACATAAAAACGGCGATCTCCAACACAAACCGGCGATCCCAAAACAGAAGACCTCAAAACAGGCGATCTGCTATCAGGACACAAATCCGGCGATCACCCCCGAGAGGTGGAAATAGGCGATCTCTTTCCCCGGCGACCACTCACTAGGGAGCTCTTCTTCCTGGAAGATCATCTGCTCCCGTGTAACAATTACACGATCATCACAGTTTTGAGAACACTACCACAATAACAGATAAAAGGGTAAGCTAGATAATTTAAAAGAAGTTTAAATCATGAACATGAAAATCCAAGTAAACCAAGTTCCAAAATACCCATGTAAAACGTAGAGCTGCTCATAGCATTCAGCTGATCGCCCAAAACCACAAACTTCACCACATTCACTCATAGTCATTCCATTTCACAATACAGCATCAAGTGTCTATCAATATTCAAGTTTCTCATTTCACATGTCAGACTTTCCACTGACTCACCACACAAGACACTTGACACTACTTCCGGATTGACTCGTGCGTTGATTAGACTCAGAGATCTGCACCTGTCATACCACACCACTGTGAAATCCACACAGGGTCGCTGTGAATCCACACAGCATGCGCATATATCATCTCAATGTTACCATAGTTCTCCTGGTATGACAGGGTTAATCCATAGGACAGACGGAACTCGTTCTTTTTCACACGAGACGCCCATCATATAGACCTCCTTCGACTCTCAACAACTGAGTAACTTCCTCTACGTGATTCCATTACCTCAGCAGAGTCAGGATATCCCCTTAGGAATCACCGATCAATGCACCTACCACAAGATCTTACACGGTATTTTCTTTCCTGAAAATACTATGCCTCGATCCCACATTCACAGCATTCAAAGACATCATGCCACACTTAAAAGAATGATTTCAATCACAGCAATAGCCATTTCAAAGGATTCATATTTTCGAATATCTCATGTAAATCTCAAGCAGTTCTCAAAACAACATCAAACACAAGGAGTTCGCAAAACAGCGCCAAAACCGGCGATCTAGTTCAAAATATGGTATTTCGAAGGCTGTATATTAAAACAGGTGACCACGTCGCCCAAGCACACAACATAGAGCATTTCACGAAGACGAAAGCGAAAACGGTGACCACGTCGCCCACACTTCAGAAATGGTTCAACTATGGCTCGTAGTAAAGATGAAGGCTAGCTTCCCTTACCTGGACTTGCGCAACCACCAGGAGCTTCGAAATCCAACGAAGCTTGCAGAATACCTTGGCTCTGTTTTTCGCGTCTGGTCTGAAGAACTTGCAGAGGACTACCCAAGTGCTCCAATGGTGTTGCTTCTTGTCGTACTCTTGTGTGGAGAGGCTGAAATCGCAACGCGGAGGAGGGAACTCACTCTTTCTCTCTTCGACTACAACAACGTTTTCTTCCTCTTCAGTAGTGGATTTCAGTAACTTAAACCAACTTATCCCTCCAAAAGCAGCTGCCACCACCCACTCTGCAGGGAAGTTTGCGTGTACGCTTCCCTGCACAGTACTACTAAGCATGCCTCTGCGCAGGCTACGCTATGAGGTCACTATTCTGAACCACCTTTTCGTCTACGTGGCGCGCGTGCAGAACGTCTCTTGCTGGGAGTCTGGGGCCCACGTTCTCTGGGTGTAACTCAACGTCGCGCGATGACCTTTCGCCGATGACTACCAGCTCGAAGAGAAACCACTGATGACCTCTCGCGCGAAGACGATCCACCGATGACCTCGCGCGAAGACGATCCACCGATGACCTCGCGCGAAGACTACCACCGATGACCTCGCGCGAAGACTACCACCGATGACCTCGCGCGAAGACTACCACCGATGACCTCGCGCGAAGACTACCACCGATGACCCCGCGCGAAGACTACCACCGATGACCCCGCGCGAAGACCACCACCGATGACCTCTTCCTGGCGAACGACCGATGTCTTCCTCTGGGAGACAACCGATGTCTTCCCTGGCGACGCCCTCATAACTCTCGCGCCTTGGCCACGTCCACATGCATCGCGCCCTGGCAATGCCCGCGTGCCTCGCGCCCGCGCGATGCCTGCATGCCTCTCGCGCCCGCGCGATGCCTGCATGCCTCTCACGCCCGTGCGATGGCCACCTGGCGCTCATGTGTAGCAGGCGACCGGCGACCTCGTAGCCTTCTAAACTTAACTTTTTCCTCCCTTTCTATTCTAAATAAAAACATACTTAGAATTTATTTAAAATATAACTCTTTTATTCCAATAAATTTTTCAGGTCCTTACAGCTTTAGAAAGATTGGTCAAAGCATTTAATGACTGGAGCGTATGAATTAAAAGCATTTAGAGCTCAGTCAAAGTCAAAACTGTTTTCTGTTATAAAAACATAACAAACAATCGATTGTTTCCTCGAATCAATCGGTTGTTTTGTTACTTAACCAATTTTCACACTTCAAAACAGTTTTCAAAACACCTAAGCTTAAACAATCGGTTGTTTCGATAAAACAATCGGTTGTTTTAACTCAGTTTGAAAAAAAACACTTTTCTTTGTTTGAAAGTTGAGATGCTTGAGCTTTAGATTCAATCAAAGGTTGAGTTACACAACTCAAACTACCCAGATCCTAACTAAACCAGCACAGCAACAGCAAGCACAGCAAAAGCTTCATCATCCTTCAAAGGATTTGGATTCTTCAAAACCTTGAACACCACTTGGTTCAACAATCTCCCCCTATTTGATGAAGACAAATCCCTGATGCTTGATCCCAAATGCTTATGTTGTTCTGATTGAATCTGAAGCAGTTCCTGCAATTGAACTTTTAGCAGACATAGAACTTCTGATATTTTGTTAGAATATATACACACAGTTAAGGCTTAAACAATTAATAGCAGTAAAAACAGCTAAAAGCAGTCTTAAACAAGCATATAAGCAAACAAGCATAAAATCTCCCCCTATTTGTCTTCACAAATAGACAAATATAAGAGATAAAGCCATAAAAAGTTCATACTACATCAGAATTATAAAAGCAACAGCAGAAGGAAAGAAAAGAAAATCAAACTTCAACAGCAGCAAAAACAATCGATTGTTTCGACAATCCAATCGGTTGTTTTTTTCTTCATTCTTCCTTATCTCCAAACTGAAGATCAAAAATTTGTTCTGAACAGCTTCAATTTGTTCATCCAGGCTTATGAACCTTGCATCCATGTTGTCAAACCTGGTATCAAACCTCTGGAAATTGCTAACACACACATACAGATCATGGGAGGTTTCTTTGATTTTCAGCAAAGCTATCCATCCTATTCATCATGAACCTTTCAAAAGGTGACCAGC